>QKWP01000027.1:131893-174666 GCA_003550325.1 Gigaspora rosea
GGGCCAACTGGATTGGTAGTCTGGGATAACTGGGGAAAAGGATCCAAAGAGTGACTGACCGGGTACTGGAGTCTAGTGAACTTCGCAAGGGCAGTAGTAGGTAATGGTAGCGGTTGCAGAGTAACCCCCTGACTGCAAGTTGTTTGCCTCGGTAAATGCGTAAGTTACCGAAAGTGTAGGTGAATACCTGTGGGGGACAGGTATCACTCTACCAGGTTTACCACAGGGGCAAATGCTCTCCAATAGGTGTTTGGCTAAAGCCTCAGAGTACTTTCACAGCGAATTACCCGTGAAAGAGTATATTGAGAGGAACATTAAACATGGGTAGAAGCCAGAGAGTTTAAATAGGCAATCCCCTAGCTGGGTTGCATGTATGGCATCTAGTATAGAACCTTCGGGCGAACTACTTAAATTAGACAACCAAAAGTTGTACGTGTGGCTAGTTGTACTCTCGTTATACAAATGTAATATATGGCACTATCATATTAACCGGGCCAACCTGTTTGGATCAATAAAGTGCTAGGGTACCTAAGTGGTCACCTTAATATTAAAAAAAAAAAAATAAATGTGTAAAAGTTCTATCTAATGTATGAAATATAGCTTATATATACCAAACCAAAAGTGCTAACCAAAAAAATTTTTACTATGATGCTCAAATATACCCTTACATAGATTATTCAGGTCTCCCGATGCTAGATGTTATAATTTAGTTTTTAGCAAATTACTATAAAATTTATATATAATAATCCAACTTTTAGCAAATTTACTTGATTTTAGAGGTAGCAAAAATATCTAAATTCTTGCAGATTAGTTATGATCTATATGAGAGATATCTGAAGTCCTGCAATGTCTTTTTTTTTAGGTAGTCTAAAATAAGAGTTTGGCAAGTTTTCTTCCCACTTATAGTGCTATGCTAGTTGTTGTTTGTACTCGTATATTTTTTTTAAATTTCTTCTCTTGATAATTGAAAATAATCCTTTCACTTTATTAACCAGGTCTCATAGATTTTCTGGTAGGGTTCAAGTACTGTGAAATATTTTTCTGATAGTTGTAAAAAGGCATAAACTTTTCTTAGTGCTGCTAGTATTGATCTCAAATTGTCTCTGTTTTTTATTGGAATTCAATAGAATTAACTTTCTCACATTTTCGGGTATATCTTTGAGTTTTTCTGGAAGTGGTATCAAAGTGTTCTAGATTGCTTTATTTACTGTTTTCTACAATATATTATCTTGTATTCCACCAGATAATTTTATAAAGCCTATATAACTTATTACTTTCATTATTTCTTGAGGGTTCTTTTTAAACTTGCTGTTAGTTATATATTGAATCACCAATTTCTGTCTAACTTTACTATTGATTTGGTCTCTAATTTCTTTGTTTGTAATAGTAATACTATGTTTTTCCTTGTAATTTTAAATTGCTTTAGCTATTATTGATTTTAACTCTGTTTAATATGCAGGTATTATTTTCGTATTTCTGGTAAAAATGCAGAAAAAATTTCTGTTCTGATGTTTATATTTAAGCTTTATTAAAGTTAGCATTTCATGTAATATAGGAACTAACTAAAGACCCTGAGCAATCTATGAACAGCTAACAATTTTAAAAAATTGTTATACATTTCGAAAAATAGAAAAGATCTATAGAAAAACAGTCAAAAATAAGCATTAATATTACTAAATATAGAAAAGATTTATACAAAAATAGTTAAAAATAAGCAAAAGCAAATTGTCACCTATCTATGTATAGCTCGGGGTCCTACTAACTGTATTTTGTATATAACCAGTTTATATAATAACTTTTCATTCTTTAAAGTTTCTAGAATTTTCCCATAGTGCTATTCTTCTTCATCAAAGGGATCTTTGCCTATTGCATGTTTGTCTCTCTGAGTTTTCTTTTTTCTTGTGTTTGGGCAAGAACTTCTTAACTGCTCTACTGTATGATATTTGTTTATTTATCAGATCTTCTTCTTTCTCTCGTTTCTTGGTTGCAGTTTGTATGTTTTGTCAATTTCTATTTTTCTTATCAAGTAATGATCATTGTTTACCTCAATTTTCTTGGCTTTTTTTTGGTTTCATCTAAAATTGTTATCATTGTTTGGATCAGGACCTTCTCAATTAGTTGTTTGTTTACATTTTTTTGTAGTAATGACATCATCTCATTTTCTGATAGGAGTAAGCTGTTTCTGCTGTTTTGATCGTCTTTGGCACATTGAGCATAATATTATCATTAATACTCTTGTTAATCTCATCTAAGTTCTGTTGCATTGATCTATCATATTTTCTTTTTCTTTTGTATATATTCTGTACTTGGCTGCTTTTATTAGCCTTGTCTTTGCTATCCAGTCCCTTTGAGGACATTTTTTGCTCTCTTAAAAAAAGCTTTTTACTGTTGGATTTTGTATATCATAGTGTTGTCTTTGACCGTTTTCTTTTTTTTTGTATTATGTTTGCTGCTTTGTTTGTATATTTGATTCAATTTGTTTCTATTATTATACTCGTTTTTACTTATTTCTTTTGAGAACACTTGTTTGTTGTTACTTTTCTTCATATATTTTATTGTTTTTTATTTTATAAAATTAATGTACAGAAAAGAGATTTTTTTGTTCTATTTGGATGAAGATAATAGGAATTAAATTTTAAATTTTTACTATAATTTATTTTAATCTTTTTATTTTAGAGCTTTTTATTATTATTAACATTATTTATAAAAATTTTGTCAGTAGTTTTAGGCTCTTTAATGTTCTAATTAGTAAGTTTTATTAGTATTTTTGCTTTTAGTAGTTTTTTTTTTTCTTGGCTTATTTTTTTTTTGCTAGAATAATAGGTTTGGGTTTCATTGTTTCAGTACTGTTATTGGTGATTTCAACTTTTGCTATTTTGGTTGGTTTGAATTTGTGATTTTAGCATAGTAAGTTTTGTTTGTATTTTATTTTTTTTCTTGACTAATCTTTTTTACTTTAGAGCCTTTGTTGGTAATAACTTTAGGCTTTGTAATAACTTTAGGCTTTGTCATTGCTAGTATTCTTGGACTTTGCTATTTCATTGATATTATTTGTAGAGGTTTTTTTAATATCATCTTATTGTTTTTAAAGCTTTTACAAGTATGCTTTTGCAAGCCTTTGGTATTTTTTTCTTGAATATAAATAGAGTAGAAGTTTGTAGTAGTTATTATAAAATATTTTGTTTTTTTTTATAATATGAATTGGTATTTATGAATATAGATATTGGTGAAATATAATGAAATATGGTAAAATTATTTCACTACTATTGGTAAAATTGGTGGTGAATTAGTAAAATTAGTGAAATTAATTATATTAGTATCTATAAGATAATGGTATCAATTCCTAGAAACTTTTTTGTTATATCTAAAATTTTTTTAAATTTTAGAAAAAATGTATTTGTTACCGACAATAACAGTCACCAGAGCATGATTGACCAATTAGATTGTGTAATGTTATGATTAAAACAAAAACAAAGCGTCAAAACTTACTATTATTAGGATTGGTGTTAGAGCCATATATAGGGTTTGAATAAAGGTTAGTATATAGTAAAATTTTGCAAGGAATTTTTTTTTGTATAAAAAAAAGTAGTTTTATAAACAAAATTTTAAGTTAGAAGTGATTATTCAAAAAAATTTAAGTTTTTGCATTTTTCATATTACACATAATCCTTTGATCTAATTGGTCAATCACACTCCAGTGACTATCACTGCTGGTGACAAATAGATTCACTCTAAATTTTAATATATTTTTATAAAATTATATATATATAATTTGCTATTTATTTATTATTTAGTAATATATAAATTGTAATATGCATTTATTAATTTTGCACACTATGTACAGCTATGCACCTCTATAAAAACAAATACAAACAATAATTAGGACAGCTATGCACCACATAGTAACAAATACAAACAATAACTAGAATTAGGGTTAGGGTTAGAAATAGAATTAAATTTAAAATTTAAAAGTATCATTATGAGAGGAGCATTTTTTTGTTAAAAGTGCATTAGAGGTTATTATAGTAAAATTTTGAGATTGCAATAGGAGTTATTCTAGTAAAATTTTATAAACATAAAGAAGTACATAGTTGTACATATGGACATCTTAAATAAATTCTTGTATTATATTCAAATATAAAAAATTTTTTTCTAATAAGCTTAAAACTTTGTAAAATTTAATTAAATTTGGCCATTGCATCCTATTTTTAGAAATCTAATATAACTATTCTAAAAAATTTAGAAATTTAATTTTTTTTATATTATTATTTTTTATGTTTTGTTTTTTCTTTTTTTTTTTTGCTGTTCTTTATTCTTTTTTTGCTTTTATTTTTTTAAGTTTTTGTTGTTTAATATTTTCTTTATCTTGTATTTTTTTTGTAATTGCTTTAAAAGTTACTAAAGTTCAAATTTAAATATTTGAAATTGAGTTTTAAGCTTTTTTTGAACTAAAAGTATTTAATAATAGATATTTTATAATTAAATAGTTCTGAATATTCAATTCTTTGAATATATTTACATAACTCTTGATTTTGTTTTTTATATTATAATAATACTATCCAAATATATGTGTTTTTTTTATTTTTTTAAAATTTATTTTTGATTTATTTATTTATTTTAAGTAATTTGAAACTAATATTAGCTTTGTTTTCTAATATCATGCATAGAATTGCCTAAATATAAAGCAAATTGAATAGCAAAAGTCTTGTTAATTTAAAAAAAATTTAAAGTTAATTTGTTTATTGAATACCCAATATAGTAAACATAGTTTTATAGTTATATAAATGATTAATTTTGTTCAATTTGATATATTCTAACTTATATATTTGTATTTACATAACTTGTTTGAAAAAAAATTTGTATTTTGTAGTATGTTGTAACAAAAAAATAAAAGATTTCTAATAATAGGATTATTTTTTATTATTTTTTTTTTAATTCAAAGTGCCCACTTTGGGATTATTGGCTTTTATTCAAGATAAAATAAACCTCAGTATTCTATATAGAGAACTTTCTAATATTTTACAGTAACGAGAATACAACTAGCCACACTTTCAACTTTTAGTTGACTATTTAAGTAGTTACCCAAAGGTTCTACACTAGATGCTATACCTGCAACCACATTCTGGTATTGTCTATTTAGACTCTTGGATTCTTACCTTTTGCTAGTTCATCTTGTATCACTGAAACACAGTTCCAGATTCTGTGCCACACCCTTAGAACTAATTTATCCTTAGTGAAAAACTTGGTAAAGTATTTTTTTGTTCTATACAAATGTTACCTAAACTTTAAGGACTTGTGCATTCATCAAGACTTATACTTGCAATTAGAGATTATTTGCAACTACTACCGTTATCTACTTTTGCCCTTGTAAAGTTCACCTAACTCTGTATCTTCCCATTCTTCTTTTGGTTTCTTTTCTTCAGAATGCTTTTTTTATCTCTAGTCACTTTCCTTTCCCAGTTGCAATCCTATTTCCAATCCGAGGACTCAGAAGCTTTGATTTGCCTGGCAAGTGCCATGGTCTTCCTCTTCTTGGTATATGCTTTTGAATTATATTTTTTTTCTCTAGTAATAACAACTGGCAGTCCGGTTAGTAGGTTCCACCAAACCCTTTTGTCGTAAGTTTGCTTCTAGTTAGTTCACTTTTGATTAGTCTACTACTAGTCAGTTTTTATTTGATTCCTGTTTAGATACTATTAAAAGTTTAGCCATCACTTCACTCAGGTCTTGCCAAGCTGGTTTCTTTTGTCATATATTAATGCACTTCGGGATTTTGACTTGCCTTGTATAATACCAAAGCTCCCAATATGAGTTGGTGCAACCCAGGTTACAGATTTACAGATCTGGGCTCAGAGTTTAGGTTACTGTAATACAGCTATATAATTTTCTGAAGCATCTCTAATGGGATTCAAACTCTACACCTTTTGTTACAATGGCTTGAGGGTGACAACAGACCAACTATACAGAAATAGGTACTATTATCTTATATATAAAGATTTTTAGTTTTTTCTATAATATTATAATATTGTAATTAGGGTTCTACAATTCAATTTGATTTGATTCGATTTGATCAAATATTTGATCTCAAATCAAATTAAATCAAATTCAAATTAACAAAATATTCAATTTAATTCAACAAATATTTGAAAATTTTATTGAAAAATAGATTCATTAGCTATTTACTCAAAATTTTATTAAGATAACTGCTTTATTGTTCTATGAAACTAGAGCTATTTTAATTAAAAGAACATTTTTTACTTAATACAAAAAGTTAATTAACTTAGTAAAATTTTGCTAAATTAAAAATTTTGAAAAGTAACCAAAATTTTAAAATTTTTTAAAAAATTACAAATAAATTTGATTTGATTTGATTAAATCAAATTCAAATCAAGGGTTTATTTGATTCAATTAAATTTAAATATACCTAATATTCAATTTAATTCAACTTTAAGGAACTCTTTGTAATTGTTTGTATTTAATAAATTAAATTAATAAAGTATATATATTGGCTTTGTAAAATTTAAACTGAGTTGATTTTCTAAGATTGAATTTTATAGAATCATATAGGTACTAATGCTATAGTTGCATATAATCAATTTTGATTAGTTAATTATAGGGTCATGGTCACTATAAACTAACACTTTTAATTTTAATTTTAACTCTAACTCTAATTTAAGTTTATACTAATACTAATTATATTATATTTGGATTTAGTTACAATACTACTATAGTATTAAAAGGTTATACTCAATGTTTATATAAGTAATTCAATTTTTTAAGTAGTTATAACTTTTTATTTAAAAGGTTTTAAAAAATCTAATAAATAATTTGTAGAGCTATAATAGCTTTATAGTATAATATTTTTTCAAAATCTTATTATTATAAAGAGTTAATATATTTTAAAAATTGAAATTTTATATATAAATTTATAAATTTATATATGAGGTGAGTCAGTAAAAAAGGGACAAATAAGGTGTGGTGACATAGAGAAGCTGTCTGGTTGTCACCTCCAAGCAACAGATCTAGAGTTCAAATCCTACTGGAGATGAATTGAAAAATAGGCCTGTGTTATGGTAATATTTGTTCATCGATCGGTTGGGTATACCGGTATTACCTGTAACCTTGGTACCACTATCTTAAATGGGAGCATTAGCGCAGTTGTGTAAGTTATACAGACAAATCCAATGGACCGGAACAATTGAAACCCGTTTGGCAAGTCCCAAGCAAAAAAGGTAAGAAAGATCTTCTAATGGTACTACAGAAGACCAGAATTTCAACTAAAGATCGAAGAACCAGATGGAAAAAGCCATATAGCAAGAGGGAACACCAATCTGGCTACCGGAATCGTACCGGAGAAAAAGGACCTATGTTTCAGAATTAGGTACCAAATAGAGAGTGTCTATTAGGCATATAAAGCTGGGCTGACCAATCCTTCTGGGCTAACTGGTTTGGTAGTTTGGAAGGAATCAGTAAGGGCTGGAAAAAGAGTTGGATATAAGTACTAGGAATCAAAATGAACCTGTAAAATCAGACGGAACTCACCAGCCAGTGAAAGGCAGAAACATGGAGGCATGTATGTGTCAAGACCTAATGGGCTCTGGGCGTACCCATATGGGAGTCTTTGGATGTTAGAAAGTACTTGGACCACCAATA
Organism: Gigaspora rosea; assembly: GCA_003550325.1. Taxonomy (NCBI): domain Eukaryota; kingdom Fungi; phylum Glomeromycota; class Glomeromycetes; order Diversisporales; family Gigasporaceae; genus Gigaspora; species Gigaspora rosea. Next base: position 139,547 of record QKWP01000027.1, read on the forward strand.
CGGATATAGCTAGAACAAGTGCATATAGTGGTAATAGGGTCTCTCTAAGCCTAATGATACCATCCAACTATATCTAGTACTGGAAACATTTGCAAAACATGGCCAGATACCTTGTCACCATAGAGGGAAGTATAGTCGTTCGCACATTACCAAATTCAAAATGTTAAATTCTGGGCCCCAAAGTTGCAGGAACCCAGCTAGTTACGGCAGTATGCAGGCTTGAGATACTTACCCAATGTGGTAGAGGCAGCTGCATGGCTTGAGATACGAACTCCCAAGAAGTATGCCAGTAAGGGATCTCAAGTATACCAATCTGGAAGCACAAAGCGCTTACCTGAAATTAGTGCTCCTATGTTCGGTTCGGGTTCGGTCCGGTTCGGATCCAATCCGGGATCGAACCGAACTCGAACTCTAAATTTTGCTAGTTTTAAACTTCGAACCAGACTCAAACTCAGTTAAGAGTTCGGTTCGGTTCGGTCCGAAGTTTGTCAAACTAGTTTGAAGTTCAAATATTTATACTAGTATTCGGATTAGTGTTACGAATCGGGCAAAAAATCATAATCGATTAGTTAGGCCGTGCAAACAAATATAATTGTTTCTGTAACCCGGCCGGGTGCCTTTTTTGAAAAAATTAAAATTTTATTTTATATATATATTTATATATATAAAATTTTTAAATATATTTTTTAAAAATGAAAATTACTACGTTTAACCGGGAGAGAGATCTGCGCAAAATATAAGTATTGATTTTTTTTTTGTTTACGTTGTTTTTTCTTCTTTCTAATTAATTTTTTTTTGTATTTTTTTTTTTGTAGCAGCCGCCTTAGTACCTTCCCTTTTTTGGTTACGTCGTTTTTTTGCTGATGCTGTTTCTTGGAGTCGTCGTATGTTGGAGCCGTCGCTTGGAGTCGTCGTATGTTGGCGTGATGATGCTTTTCCTCGTATGCTGAAGTCATCGTATGGTGGTTCCTTCGTTCGTATACTGAAGTCGTCACTTGTAGTCGTTTTTCATATAGTGCCTCCGTTCGTATGGTGGAATATTTGCTTTGAGTCGTCATGTGTTAGTGACTTCGTTATTGTCGGTGCAGCGTTAATTTCACGTTGCCGCACTGCTGATGTGTCTTTCAGATAGGCGTCACATCTTTTCTTTTAATTTTTTTTTTATTTTGTTCTTTACTAACTCTTGTTTATTTTTCTTTTAGTCGTTAATTCATCGTTAGTGTCTTCGTCATCGTCGTTATTTATAGTGCCGCTATCGTTTTGGTGCTTCGTTGTTGATTCCATAAGTTAAGGCTGGTGTACTTAATGCGACTTATGGCCTGTCTGAAAGCATTACATTGACGTTTGGTGTGAATTCTTTCTTTGTAGGTATGAGCTTCGTCAACTTGGTGGGTTAGTTAGATTTTAAGGCTAGGGTTATGGTTGCGGGTTAGAGTTAGGGTAAGGATAATTAGGACGTGAATTAGAATTCAGAGTAATGGTAAATACGGACACGGGTTATAGGTAAGGTTTGGTGGGTTAGTTGAATTTTAAGGTTAGGGTTGCGGGTTAAGGTTAGAGTAAGGATACGGACACGGGTTATAGGTTAGGGTAAGGTTTTGGACAGAATTAGTGGTAAGCAATGATATTCGTTACTAGAAACATTTTATACTATGTATATTACGCACATAAATATGATACAATAATTAAATAACTATGATATAATAAATACTGTACATAAAACTATTATAATATAATATAATAAAATAAATAAAACTTACCGGTAAATTATATAAATCGATCATGCAATATCATTCGTCGCAACTAATCGATTAATCGATTTTCGATTCATATCACTAATTCGGATTTCAAACTAGTTTGACAAACTTCGGACCGAACCCGGACCGAACTCGAACTTGACTAAAAAGTTCGAAACAAAAAGTTCGAGTTCGGTTCGAAAATCGAACCGGATTCAAACTTGACAAAAGTCCGGTTCGGTCCGATCTGATAGGAGCCCTATCTGAAATGTACACCAAATTGGAAGTCATAATACTAGGTAGTGTGGGTAAAGTGGCAGATATGTAAATACCAATTGTTGGTTGGAGAGGGACATACAAGCAGGGATGTTAATGGAGTAAGGTACTCCAGAGTAAATGTGGAGTATAACACACTCCATACCGGTGTGGTCTAGACATGACACCATCTTGGATAACTAAGATATTATTAATAGGAGTAATTGCTCCAGAGTAATACTACTAATACAAAATGGATTATACTCCGGAGTAATATTGTATATATATTTTTTACCGTATTTCCCCAATTTAAGGTAGCATATTTTCGGGAAAATACGGTACTATAAACTCCGGAGTATTACATAGTGCTTAGCACATAGTACTCCGGGTTATACTCTGGGTTATACTCCGGGTTACACTTTGGAGTATGCTCTGATTCATACTTCAGTGTAGTGTGGTGTTAAGGGATACTCTGCCAGAGTATGCACCACACCACCCTGGAGCACTCCGTTAACATCCCTACGTACAAGCTAGGTCAGTCATATAAATTGGAATATGGAAGGCTCTGGTGGGGTTTAGCCATAGATAAATGGTTGTATAACCTAAAATCCTAGTTCCAATACTTGTATATAATATGTATGTATTTACGGCACCCCTATATGTCAACTTAATTAAGTATTAATAAAGTTTGGGGCAGGAGCTACACCCGAGGTTCCGCCTAATATATATAAAAAAAAAGAAAAGAGTCAAATTTTTCTAAGTAAAAGTTTTTTGACTTTAAGCTTAAATACCTTAACAACTATCTTAATAATTTTATTTTTTTTTATTTTAATTCTATATAATTTTAAGATTAAAATAAAAAATTTTTTAGCAAATTTGATTAAATAGTTGTTAAAATATTTTAATTTAAAAATTAAAAAAATTTTACTAAAAATGATTTGTCCCTTTTCTACTGACTCACTCCCATATAATTTTTTTTAGTCAAAGTGCCCACTTTGGGGGTTGGCTTTTATTTAAGATATTTTGAACCTCAATGTTCTGTATAGAGAACATCTGATATTTGTACAATAATGAGAGTATAACTAGACTTAACCGCAACTTTTAGTTGCCTATTTAAGTATCTATCCAAAGGTTTTATACTAGCTGTATACCTGCAAACTATATACTGGTATTGCCTATTAAATTTTCTAATTTTTTCTTTTGCTAGTTTATCTTGTATCACCAAAAACCTGCTCCAGATACTAACTGTACCTTAGAACTAATTTATTCTTAGTGGAAGACTTGGCAGAGTAGTTTCTGTTCTATATAGATATTATCTATACTTTGATAATATATATGTTGTACCCAGATAAGAATTCGCCCGATTTAGAATCCGGTTGTCCTGATTCAGAATCGGGGTAGCCGAATTTAGAATTCTTAAGTGGGTTGCCCGGATTGATAATTTGATTCCAATTTAGAATCCGGCTGTCCTGATTCAGAATCGGGGCAGCCGAATTTAGAATTCTTAAGCAGGTTGCCCAGATTGATAATCACTCAACTGGATGTGCCACATGGAACTTCAATTAACTTAACTTTTATTATATTAGACATATTTGTATTTACTAATTTTCATCTTTAATATTTATTTTTAGCGTAAAAAAATCAAAGTGCTATACGATTTCATTATTAAAGCTTTATACGTCAGAAATAGTTGTAAAAGGACAGTTAAAACATTTAATATGGGTCAATATGGGTCGTAAGTTTAAACTTAAAAAAAAACTATTTTTAATTGTGATCTTTAGATCTAAACGTTATTAATCCTGTGTTTTCGTCTTGTAAAAACTTCTCACCGTAGGCGCTGCATTCAGTATCGGATATGAATCAGGTAACTTGATACCTGGAGATGTAATATTTAAGCAGAAGTTCGATTTTATTAAATCTAAATAATCTTGTAAGCTTGATTAAAGGGTTTTAGAGTGATGATATTAAAGCAAACCCAGGTCTTGGTGTGAGGGATACTAAAGAAGTGCTAGACGCAGGGCTTTACGTTAAACTGATATATAAATTTAGGCAAATATAAGCAGTATTGTTTAATGCAATGTAACCAAGGAGTGACACGCCTTTAATGAGGTGTAATAATATGGAAGAAGTGAAGTTTTACTGATTAGAATGTCTGGACTTATGCAATTTCAGGAATTTATTTGTTTGAATAGTGATAAATTCCTAAAATTGTATAAGTATGAACGCACTATTCGTTGAAAATTTATTTCTTGCGTATTGAATTTCTTGATTGATATGGGTTAAATAATTACATAAAAAAGATTAATTATTATTAATTAAAGGATCGATTTAATATTTTCGCTCTAATAAAATACAGTCATTGATTTTTATTTTCCAATTGTGAATTTATCTATTTGTGACTTTATCTATATTTTCTTTCTAATTCATGATATTATTATATTTATTTCTATCATAACGCTATCTATACGTATTAAATATTTAAATTTATTATTATTTAATAAATCTATCTAAATCTATTTAACATATCGGTGGATTGGCGTAACATGTCGGCTCGACCAATTATGATCGAGGATTATCAAAAAAATTTTACGCGAAAATTTATTACAAAGTGAATTTTCACAAAAACGGCCCTTTTAACCAGCTTTGTATTTATAATTAAGTACGTAGAAAATTACAAAATTCATGTATTTAATTATAAGCAAAAAGTATATTAAAAAGGCTATTTTTTTGAAAATTAGCTTCTGAATTTACCCTTGATAGTTACCAACCCATTTCTCAATGATCAACCCATCCTAAAACACCCGAATATTTCAACAAACGATAAAGTACTTCTTTCTACAGCTTAGCATAGCTCTTTTATTAAGTTTTATTGGTTTTTTAACTTGTCTAGCCGTCAAAAAGGCTCTTTTGTTAGTTGTAACAAGTACTTCGTTTGTTAGTTTTTCAACGTTACTTAGGAGCAAATTTTTGTGCAACAGTTTATCGACAATTACACCGATCCGCTGATATGATATTTATTTAATTAATACACAATTAAATGCATATTGCATACAAATTCTTTACATTAATGCATATACATTTAGACAATTGACTTTCCGGTGAATACTGGAATGTATAAAATTATATTCACTATGACGCTATCCATACTAAATATTTAAATTATAAATAATACAGCTAAATGCATACAAATTCATTACATTAATATGCATTTAGACAATTGACTTTACGGCATTTGGCTAGTGAATGCTGTCTACACGTATAAAATTATGTTCACGGATGGCACGAATATCTCAAATTGAGTCGCGTGTCTAGATAGCATTATGTGTATAATTAAATTCTATTTATTGTATTAAATTTTAATTGTTAATAAAGTTTTTTTTCTATTGCTACAACATTTAATATTGGTATAATAAATTATTATCAAATTGGCATCTCTTACAAATGGATATCATTTGCGGAAAAGACTTTCCAAACACGTATTCTATAGATATAAAATTCTTCGGTACATATAATAAAATCGTTATCATTGAATATATGTATGCCGAATTCGTGATGAAATAAAAAAAAAAGGATGAGATAAAGCGATCAAATAATAAAGGAGTGAAAAAATAAAATGAAATACTTCCTTGCATGTCAAGGCTTACAATTCATCAATTAAGTGAATAAATTATCGAAGCTTTTCTTACTAATTTAATCTAAAAATTATAAAAGAGACGGCTTAGCATTAAATCACTTTGACCATTGTAAGTTAAAATACGTATATGTGAGAGGACGACCTAAACGGCGCCTTGACGGTAAGGTATACTTCTTGTAGAAATAGTCCTCCGGGACTTGGATTTCTCTATTTTTTTGGATGACCTGGATGTTGAAAGAATGAACCTATGATGACGACAGCAACGAATTCAGGAGATTGCAGGAACAAAAATTAATCCGAATAATATGCATAGCATTAGTTCAGATACTTGGATTGTTCGGTTCATGACTAATGCTGATATAGAATATTCGGTTCGAAGAAATAATAGTAATTACCTCATACATCTGTAGCTGTCATGATTTCAGAGCACGTCAATTGCCCTGCAAGCATGTGCTAAGTCGGCTTCAGGTTTCTGAAGAAAGTAAAGAAACCGACCAACTCCTTCAATTTCAACAATCTGAAATGAAAAATTTTGATTCTTCTAACCCTTCTTATCCACATGTAAACTATAAGGAAAAAGAAAAATATGAATTTGAAAAACTACAAGAACTTCAAGCAACCACTGCAGAGTGGAAAGATAAAAGTTATGAAGATATCCATAGTTTACGATCAACACTTCGACAGGCCATCCAATTGGAGAGAGTAAGAATAGCAAGAATTGATGCTGTACCAGAAACTATTGATAATGATGATGATGAGGCGGAAACTTCCAATGCCATACCCAAAAATGTAAAATTTAAAAAACAAAGTAGATTTTAAATAATTTATCTCCAATTCGTCTATTTTTCAATAACTTAATCCATAAAAGTTTAAATACTTTGTATTTTTTTATTTTATCAGTAATAAAAACTGCAATTCTTCATATTAGCCCAACTAACAAACTGGTCTTCGATATATCATATCAAATCTCGGTCGAATAAATTTCATAATAAAATCTAAATACAATCATCTCGTTATGGTGAAGTAATAAATTCCGTTAATAAAAATTGTTCAAAAATTTACTATATAGAGAGTTTTATTAGAGTTTTATTAGTAAATTCACTATAATGAGAGAATTTTATATAAACTGGCTTTGAACTTAACTTCACTATATATCAGATTTTGATTAGTCTTCACTATGTCGAAAGTTCACTATAACAAATGACTTGTATATTTTTTGAAACATTTCTCCTGAATAATTTCCTCCAAGTAGCTATAAAATTGCTGCGTCTTATATGTTTTTTAAAAAAAAAGAACGTATAATCAAGATATGAGTCAAAAAAAAATCTTGATCTGTTTTTTTTTTGTCAAACTCGTGACTCCTAATCCTGGTTTCAAACGTTATGCATGTGATTTACCTGCGACCAATAGGAAAGGTGGGTGAAAAATTAGTAAATGCGTATACTGGGTAAGTGAATTTCCTTTATTTATATTAAAGGTCTAAAAAAGTATAGTATTATGCGCATAAAGCGATAAGAATTTGTAATCAATTTGCAAAATACATATCAGAAAATCTAACATTTTCATTCAATACTTTTAATTCTTATCATTATAATAACCCATCTGATTTTCAAGCCTTATGCTTGCATTTTGAATTCGTTGGATAACATCCACTTCCACATAAAACATTTGCTTTTTTACAAAAGCATCTTGCTATAAGACAATCGCCTCTGCAGTTACATCCTTTATTACTAGCGAGGGTATTTGATTGAAGTCTTGCAGCCTCAACAATACTAACAACTGTATTGGTCGGAGGATCATCCAGTTCTGAAAATTCTTTCGGCCCGAGAGGTAAAACTTCACTAGCTGGAAATACATTTTTCAGAACGCCAAAACGGCATGTGAGGCGATACATATCATTGGGAAGTACTGAAAAAATTTTGCATGGAAGTGCACAACAATCACCAGGCAACGGTCAATCTTCGCAATTTGAATTTTTACAAGATCACCAACTTTAAAAGGACGTTCGTGAATTTTATGCTTTGTGTGCATTTGATTTTCCATCTTAGAACGATAATTCTCGAGGCTTTTATTTGCAACTTGGCGGTAAATGTTATATTGATATGTTGTACTATTCGATACTTCTTGAAGAACCTGAAGCTGTCGTTTTTTATTAGGAGAATTAACTGGTTCTTGAATTTTCTATTTTATAAATGAAATTAAAGTTATTAATAAACTCCATAACAAAAAATTATAAATTAATTACTATACTGTCTCTTATTATTTGCTCCTGATCATTTATAGCATCGCCAAAGTTATGAATAAAACTATTCGAGTTAACTAATTCTTGATTTTGCTATTACAGTATAATAATTAGGATTAGAATTAAAGCTATAATTAATAAAATTTTATAAGTTATAACCTCGTCTCTCATTATTCGCTTCTAACCATCTGCGGCACCGTCCATGTTAAGATTAAAGTTATTTGAATTGAATAATTCTCGAGTTTCCTATTTATAATAAATATAAAATTAGAATTAAGACCGTAATTAATAAAATTTTATAACAAAGAAATTATAAATCATGACCTTGTCTCTTATTATTCACTCCTGACCATCTATAGCATCATCTGTATTAGAATTAAAGCCATTCGAATTAACTAATTTTTGATTTTCCTATTTATAAATAGAATTAAACTTATATTTAATAAATTTATAACAAAAATTATAAATCAATTACGACCTTGTCTCTTATTCGCTCTTGATCATCTATAGCATTATCTATTGTTTGCTCGCTTAGCATTTCAACATCCTTGCTTACACCATTATCTTGTAATACCGTATAATCATTTTCTGTGGTATCAGAAAATGCCGAAGATTGTGAGAAACTTGACAAAGCTATTATTGAAATTTCATTGTCTGGTTGGGTACTTTCTCTAGTAGATCTGAATACGTTAAACATTTGAATTGGCTTTAACACTTTATCTTGACTAATTTCAACTCTATTTCCTTCATTCTCAAAGTCGGAAAACTCATTTCCTGAATTCAATCGAAAATAAAAAAAAATTAATAAATAATTAAAATAATGCAACACCTATATTCTAATTATTATTTTTTTACCTTTATTATTTTCAACTACTTCTAGATGAGTGAGGTCGTAATTAAATTTTCTATGTAAAATATGACTACCATCCGTGTCATTAAAATCATCACAATCATAACATAAACTATCATTATAATCCACATTCTCAGAACCCTCCCTGTTTTCAATATTATCATTCTCATCTACATTCTCGGAACCTTTCCCGTTTTCAATAATATCGTTGTCATCCTCATTCTCGGAACCTTCCCCGTTTTCAATAATATCATTGACATTCTCATTCTCGGAACCTTCCCCGTTTTCAATAATATCGTTGTTATCCTCATTCTCGGAACCTTCACCGTTTTCAATAATATCTTCAGGCAAGTCTTCTTCCATGTTGACATTACACTGCTTCCATTCTTCGACCATATTAAAGTAACGTAATAGGTGTTGCCCAAAGACTAATTCATATGGTGTATAGCTAGTTGGTCTAGAACAACAGATATTCATGGCATATATAACTATAGGAAGGCCAATGCTCCAATCCCTTCATTCGTTATCTTCCATCCATGTTGAAAGTGCATTTTTTAAAGTTTTGTTAGAGCTTTCAACTGAGCCTTGCGACTGAGGGTGGCGGGGGTGCCCATTGATGACGTGAATTTTCTTTCCATAGACCAATAAGCTCGTGAATAATTTGTGCAGTAAATTCCCGCCCATTATCACTTTGCAAAATGAAAGAGGGCCCAAAAACAGTAAATACTGAAAATAAAAACGTGGCGACTTCTGCTGCTTCTTTGGTACGCAATGGACATGTCCATGAAAAACGGGTGAAGTGGTCCCGGATATGTGCAATATAACGGTATTCTTTATCCGGATACTTTTCAAATGAAACAAGATCGACCTGTACACATTGTAAAAATTTTTTTGATATGATAGTTTTTCCAACAACGGGCGAGGAAAACTCCTTCGTGTACAACATTGCATACATCGAGCAACATATTGCTCTATAAATAATCTAGGAACATAGGCATATTGACTACCAATTGCATCATATGTTTTTTTTGATCCACAATGTTGGTGTGTGCTTCCATGTACTTTTCCCAAAACCTCATAGAGATTTTGAAATGGACAAATAACACGATCTGACCTTTTTTTTTTCTTTTTTAACTCCATGAGTTGAAGAATTGGATTTTGAGGTGTTCCAAGATCACACAAATAAAAGCTATTTTTGCCCAAAATCGATCTTTTGGAGTTCCGATAGACGTGTTTTTGGGATCATTTAAAATGCTAAGAATTAGATCATAATCTTCTTGTGTGATTATTGCTTTTCTTCGTTGCTTAGGTGAACAGTTTGATAGAAATTCTGATACAAGTTGGTTAAAAGCAATACGAGTAAGAAAGGGAAAATCTATATCAGTATCTATAGTATCAGAAACTGATTTATTTTCTTGCAAAGAGGTAAATAGTAAAACTAGAAAATAGGCATCGATATTTCAAATTTTGTGTTATTAGACAAAAAATTTTTTTTATTTTTTTTTATTACTGTTTCACGTTAAAATAAATTTCTTAAAAAATTCACACAAAAATTATTTGTAATATCTATAAGAAGCTATATAATATGTCGCAAGACATTTTATTATTATTTTTACTTTAATCAAATTACATAATTATTAGTCGGATATTAATTCAACAAACAATTTTAATCTCCGTTCCAAGACAAAACCTGTTTAAAATAATTTTTTTATATTATTATGTATAGTACCCCTATAAGAAAAGGGTCATGGGTTACGGGTGGCCCGGGTTGTCTGGATAAGCACGTGTTATTGGGGTGTCAATATTGTTTTAATTATAAAAAAAAAAGCCATATTCTAAAAGATTCACACGGTTTTTTGTGATCTTTTGAATAAGAAATGTTCTTTAGAACCATTTCGAAGGTTCTATATTTAATTTTTTGCGATAGCTCTAAATAAGTTTTAACTTATAGTTTTCGATAGTTTTTTTTCTATTTTAATTAACAAAATTCAACTTATTCTATACAAAATTTATATATCGATAAAAAATTTGAAAATATAGTTTTATTCTTTAACATTTTATAAACAATTCGTGAAGTTTCAAGGTAATTCGATTTCTTGATAATAAGTTGAATCGCTTTGAAATTTCAATTATTATTAATATTATGTTCTTGTAATTACTGTTAAATATACAATCCGAATTTGAATTTTAATTGTTGTTTGTGTAATGTAAAAATCTGTGATATGAAAATTCTATAGTTATCTAATATAATTTTGATTTTTAACCTCCGTTCCAAGACAAAACCTGTTTAAAATAATTTTTTTATATTATTATGTATAGTATACCCTATAAGAAAAGGGTCATGGGTGTTATGGGTAGCACAGGTAGTTTGGATAGGCACGTGTTATTGGGTGCGCGGTATACTATTTGGGTGTCAATATTGTTTTAATTATAAAAAAAAAGCCATATTCTAAAAGATTCACACGGTTTTTTGTGATCTTTTGAATGAGAAATGTTCTTTAGAACCATTTCGAAGGTTCTATATTTAATTTTTTGCGATAGCTCTAAATAAGTTTTAACTTATAGTTTTTGATAGTTTTTTTTTTATTTTAATTAATAAAATTCAACTTATTCAATACAAAATTTATATATCGATAAAAAATTTGAAAATATAGTTTTATTCTTTAGCATTTTATAAACAATTCGTGAAAGTTTCAAGGTAATTCGATTTCTTGATAATAAGTTGAATCGCTTTGAATTTCAATTATTATTAATATTATGTTCTTACTGTAATTACAGTTAAATATACAATCCGAATTTGAATTTTAATTGTTGTTTGTGTAACGTAAAAATCTGTGATATGAAAATGCTATAGTTATCTAACATAATTTTGATTTCTTAGTTGATGTTCTACCCTAGTATACTATGTAAATCAAAACTATATGTGGTCATATAATAAAATTTATTAATAAATTTTTTGATTCATGTACAGCCCAAAAAGTTTAATAGCTTTGAATAAATTTTTGCAAAGATTAGTATTACATCTCTACAAACAAGGCTATAGAATGTTAAACATGAAAAAACTGTAATATGCTACGTGTTTTTTTTCTTAAAAAAAGAAAGGGTAAATTTAGTTCATTTTTAAAAAATGGCTCTATAACTTTTTGTAAGGACGTAATACTTGTCTTTGCAAAGTTTTATCCAAAACTATCGAACCATTGGAGCTGTACATCTGTTTTAAAAATTCATTAATCAATTTTATTATATGACCACATATAGTTTTGATTTACATAGTATACCGCGCACCCCAATGTGTCATGTGGCACGTAAAGGCAACATGAACCAAAACGTGACAGAATGGCATATATATTACGTTTTACGGTATTGATACGTGTATTGCGTGGCCATTTTACTTATTTGCGCGGGTAACACAACCCAAAAAAGAAAATCTGATTTTGTAAATAAACTGTGCGTGAAATAAAATTTAGGGTTAGGGTCTTAACGTTAGAGGCTATAAGGTTAGAGTGATGTTTAATATAAGTAAAATTTCATTCCCGTCATTTTTAATTAGTTCACCAAGATCGATTTAAACATTAGTTTTGTGTATTTTCGCTTTTTTCATCTTTTATGCGTGTTCGAATTCTTCGTCGGGCTGATCCAGAATAGTCAAAATTTGCTCTCTCCGATTAGCTATTTCCTCTCCAGGAGCTTGTATTACCCGTGCAAATAAGTGGATGCTTGCTGTATGAACACGTTTTATTTCGTGTAATTACCCGTGGTCCATTTATAGTCCAAAATATCCGGGTAAACAGTTCAATTTGGGCCAATTCAACGTGCTAATGGAGCACAGACGTACAAATCCGGACATCTGCCCATTCCACATATATTACAAAAACAAAATAAATTAAATAAACATATTACTCCCGTGAAAAAACCTAGCTAACTACCCATCAAAATTCCACTGTCACATGATAATGTGGCGTATTGCTGATCCTAATAGGGCCAGTCTATGGACACGTACCATTTCACGTGATCTACACTACCAATCATCACATAATATGGCGTCAGAAGTAGAATTTTTCTAAATTTCTTATCAAACTTTCTTGACAACTACCTAATTAAATTTAGTGAAAACTTGTTTAAATCAGTCCTATGGATTTGTAATATCCATTTAAAAAAATTTTCACGAATTCTATCACGTAGTTGTTATGAAACTTTCATTCAAAGCATGGAAAAATTTTTAATGTTCTTTAAAAAAATAGCTGCAACAGAAATTTTCCTAAACTTTGAACAAAAAGTTTCTTGACAACTACTTAATAGAATTCGATAAAATTTTTTTAATAAATTTTACTATTTAATACAATTTATTTAAATTTCAAAGTATAGGAAAATTGTTGTCATGGCTATTTTTTAAAGAACAGTGAAAATTTTTTCATATTTTGAACAAAATTTTTCATGTAAATCATGTGAAATAGTGCATGTCTATAAGTAAACCGGATTCTAATATAACATAAATGACAAATCATATTTAATCAAACTTAAATTTTGTAATAACTATAAAAGTACTATAAATTAACCTGACTAATTATTGTAACAGATTAAAATTAAAATGAAATTTTTCTATTTTTTAAAAAAAAATTTTAAAATTTTTTAGAGAACATTTTTTGGGTTTTTTAGCATTAGGATTAGGGTTTAGAGTTAGGATTATTAATAAATGAGTATATGTGGGTTTTATAAGCTTTAAGATGAGCAAAAGAGGTTCCTAGTTTTATTTTAATTTGATTTCATTTTAATCTGCTACAGTTATTAATATTCAGCAAACTGATTCCAATTTTATTTATAGGTTTTTAATTTTTTAATAATAATAAAATATATAGTACAAAATAAATGGGCTCATTAGTAAAAAGTTTTTAGCCCTTTTTTTTAAATTTTAAATTAAAATATTTCAATAACTACTAAATCAAATTAAATAAAAAATTTTTTATTTTTTATTATAACTATATATAATGATTAAACTATAAAAAAAATCATTAAATTTAGTTTAGTAGTTATTAAGATATTTTAATTCAAAGTTTAAAAAACTTTTATCTAGAAAAAATCTCTTCTTTTTCTTCTAAGAGACCCTAATTATTAAACATTCTTAGCATTAAATTAATAAAAATAAAATTGAGTAATGAATTTAAATAGCTTAATGTTTAAATTAATAAATATATTTTATAATCATAATTTAAAATAAAATTAAATAATAATAAAAATAAACTTGATTATTTTAAATAATAATTATTTGTTTTTATTTACAAATAATGCAAATAAATAAAAATAAATATCCTTTAAACAAATACGGTATATCATTCATAACAAATAGAAAAAGTTAATTATATACCCTAGTAAAAACAGTATTATAGATCTACCAAGAATAGCAGCTTATATTTTAATATTTATATCCAAATTCAATACAAGTAAATAAATTAAATAAAATATCAGGCCTATCTAACAACTAATTGACAATTATTTTTGTTATATGTCATACAATTAAAATTAATTGAAATTAATTGAAACCCAATTAATAATAAAATTAATCAACTCATTTTGATTGCATCACAAATCAATTACAAAATTGCAATCAATTGCTCTTAATCAATTATTCGGTAGGACTAGTAAATATTTAGATAAGTAAATGTTCTCTAAGCTTGTACACTCTCTAACAAAAGTTATGAAATTTTTAATAATTATAAAGATCTAAACTAATTTGTTGTAATTATAGCTATATATAAAACTTATTTTTTTTATATACAAATTGGTCTTTGTGCAATAAGTAAAGTTGTTTGCTATAACAATTTGCACACAATTTAAGAATTTTAGAAAATTTTATTAAATTTTTTTTATATTTTAGATATCTGTAAACAAAAAAAAAATAATAATTAAAATTATTATATGTTGATACATTCTTGAAACTTTAAGAACTTTTTTATAAAAATTTAATCCAATATACTTTAGAACCTAAAAAACAACTTTTATTAAGTTATAAAAGAAATTAAAAAAGGTTTAGAACTGCACTAATATTTTAACGATTATATGATTTAACCTAATTTGAAAATAAATATATTAAAATACATAAAATGCCTAATTAATTATAAAAAATTTAAATTGACAAAAATAAAATTATTGCTTTGTAAATTTTGTATACAAAAAATGATAAAAAATTTTACATGTGAAAATCAATAGTATTATATTTGAGTATGTTGAAAAAATGGTAAAGAATCTACAGATATCCATAAAGAATTAGTTACCACTAAAGAAGACAACCCACTATTTAAACATCTAAATTAACTATTTACTATTGGGTTAAAACATTTAAAACCAGAAAATTAAACATAAAAAATGCACTTCATTCTGGGCATTCTTGTGAAGCAGTTACAAATTTAATTATTGCTAAGATTAAGACTCTTATAAGTGATAATTCCCATATTATGATTAAGGGTATTTAGCAAGTATTGAAACTATTTTATATATGAAACTCTATGCTAATAAAGTATGCTCAAAATAGGTACCTTACACTCTTACTAAAAAAACAAGCAAAAAAGAGTCAAAGTTTTGAAGCAATTGTTGAAATATCTTGATAATAGATTTCAAAAAATTATTACAGAAAATGAAATCTAGTTCTATTTTTTTAATATTTTGTCTAAAGAAAGTAATAAAGATTGAATAAATAAAAAGAAGAATTGACCCCAAATCGTAAGGACCTTCTAATTTAGTAGAAAACGAATATTTGTATATTTTTTTTTAGTTAGTAGAATTATAACAAGTATAATAGTAAAGTAAGGATATATGGTTAATGGAAAGTATTATAGCAATGAAGTATTACCATTAGTTTTTAAAAATTTTAAGAAAATTAGTGGCAGAAGCACTATACACAATGTTATGCTGCATCATAATAATGTAATACCATACAAGGCAAAAGAGATTACTAAATATTTTCATAAAGAATGAGTGATATTGCTTCTCTATCCTTTTTATAGTCCAGACCTAGCTCTTTATAATTTTTTTATTTTCAAAAATTTAAAAAGAGCTTGGTAGGTTATGATTTGAGAGAATTCAAGAACTTGCTTATGCTTTAAAATTAATAGCTAATACTATAACAAAGAAGAAGCATATTAACTATTTTCAAAATTGGTATAGAAGGTTAAAACATTGCATAGATACCAATGGAAACTATTTTGAAGGGATGGAATAGTTAAAATTGCTATTTATTATATAAATAAAAGAATATGTTATACATTTACAAAACTTTTTGAACACCTCATATAACTAGTTTAAAAATATAGTTGTTTTAGAATTGATATATTTAATAAAATTTTTAATTTTAAAAAAATCCTATTTTTTGTATCTTAAAATTTTATATAATAAAATATTGTAAAATTTATATTGAAATAATTTAATAAAATAAATAATAAATTATATAATATAATATAACATGTATATTATATTTTAGAATTATATTTTTATAAATTTTACAATGTTTTATTATATAAATTTTTAAGATACAAAAAATAAGATTTTTTAAAAATTAAAATTTTAAATAAATATACCAATTCTAAAACAACTGTATTGTTAACACTAGTTAGTGACTTAATAAAAGTTGTTTTCTGGGTTCTAAAGTATAGATGATTAAGAATTTAACTAATTTTAACACCTGGTTAAAGTTATAAATTTTAACCACCCTTTATTTTTATAGAAGTTTTTTATATAAAAATTATTCTTTAAAGATTAGGGTTAGGGTATAGGTATTAAGTTAGAGGATGGATTGATAATTTATATGCAAAATTAGATGCCAAAAACTTTTATTTAATAGCCCAAAGCTAGTTTTTGTAATAAAATTTTGCAATATTGATAATTTTTTTGATTTTTTCTAAATTTTTATTTTGTTACACAAGATCCTGCGACCTGATTGGTAAATTATATGGTGGTTACATCACTAGGGGGCAAGTTAGCAATACATAAAGATTAAAAATTTATATAAAAAAATTCTAAGGGGTTCATGAATGCGTTTAAATATATTAATTTTAATTATTATTTTTATTTTTTGTTTACAAAGATTTAAAATAAAAATATTTTCAAAAAAAATTTAATAAAATTTTGTAAAATTTTTAAATTATTTACAAATCGTTATGGCAAACAACTTAATTATTAAAAATCCTATGACTTTTGTTAGAGGAGTGTACATTAATTTACATAAACAAACCAACACATAACTGATAATTTTCTTTATTCTCATAACTAAACTAAAATTAAAAAAGAAATAGCTTGCTTATTTTATATACTTAATAACAAATATTCTTTATATTTATACACTAAATAAATAGTAATAATATTTATAAATATAAATATTTTGAATGCTTAGATGATAAATATTCTTCATACCCATGCACTAATTAACAAATATAGATCAAATACAAAAATATCAGATAAAATATTAGCTATTCAATATTCTTATATTATATATCAAGATATCATTATACATAATATCTTGTCCAATTGTTTGGGTTTCTATTAGTCAAAAATTGGACTAAAAAATATGTAAACAACATTAGCTATTTAGATTTGATATATGTGTATATGGGGTGAGTCAGTAAAAAAGGGCCAATAAATTTGGCCCTTTTCTACTGACTTGCCCTCATATGTTATATTTTAATTAGTATAATTATTGATTGATGGAAATTTGAAAGTGATATCTAATATATTAACTGTAAATACAATCAAAATTTAGTATAATGTTTGTATGTCTGTTTGAATCTTACTGAATATCTAGTATTATATAATCAAAAAAAATTTTGGGAATCAATGCGCTGAGCGGGTATAATAATAATTATCATTGATAATTATCCTTTTTTTATTAAATATACAGTAATTACATATGTACATCCATTTTTTTTTGACTATTTATTTATATTTAATTTCTTAAAACTTTTGCAACCTTTTTTTTTCACATTTTCGAATTTGGTGACTATTATAAATATTGTAGTTGGTTTTGGTTTCATGGACACAACCTTTTTTTTTTAGATGGGTTTCTTTTATTACTTCTTCATATGCAATTATGTTTTCAATTTTGATGACTATTATAAATATTGTAGTTGATTTTGGTTTTATGGACATGTTTAACTACCATTCTTCTCATTCTTCTCTTTTTTTTTTCTAGATAGATCTTTTTTATTGCTTCTTTATATACAATTAGGGTGCTGATATTTATTAAATAATATTTTAGGATAGGGTTAAACAAAATCAAATTATCTCTTAGTTAAATTTATTTGGCTAAAATTTTATATATAAATATTACCTGGGGGTAGGGGTAAGCATTTATAGTAAATAGATATTAGATAATAAATAATAGTGCTCTTATGTTTTTGACTTTGGTGACTATTATAAATATTGTAGTTGATTAAATATATTTAACTACTACCCTTATCTTTCTTTTCTTTTTAAATAGATCTTCTTTATTACTTTTTCATATGCAATTACATTTTCGACTTTGGTAACTATTATAAACATTGTAGTTAATTTTGGTTTTGTGAACATATTTAATTACAACCTTTCTCTTTCTTCTCTTTCTAGGTGGTCTTTTTCATAGCTTCTTCATATGCAATTACATTTTTGACTTTAGTAACTATTATAATTATTGTAGTTGATTTTGGTTTTGTGGACATCTTTAACCAGTGTTGGCCAATATGGACGGGTGGCAATCAATTAATCGACAATCACTTCACCGACATAACATTTACCGACAATTATTCACCGACACGTTCATTTTACTGACAGTTTATTTCACCAAAGCTCATTTCACCGACAAAGTAATTCTGGTCATTGTCGTTAGGGTCAGGGTAGAATTAGGTAGAATTAGGACTAAAGTTAGGGGGTGCTTTTTGAAAACAAACTTGTCGGTGAAATGAACTTCGGTGAAACAAACTGTCGGTAAAATGAACTTGTCAGTGAGTATTTGTCGGTAAAATGTTATGTCGGTGAAGCGATTGTTGGCGAAATAATACGGACCCAATATGGACATTTGGACATATTAAAAATAATATGGACAAATATGAACATAGTAATTTATGGACATATAGGTTTGGACATAGTCCACATTTTTTAAAAAATATGGACATATACCAAGTGCCAACACTGTTTTTAACTACTACTTTTCTCTTTTTTTTTCTAGATGGGTCTTCTTCATCACTTTTATATATACAATTATATTCAACTTTGGTAACTATTATAAATATTGTAGTTGATTTTGGTTTTATGGACATGTTTAACTACTACCCTTTTTTATTGCTTCTTCATATACAATTACGTTTTTTATAAATATTGTAGTTAATTTTGGTTTTGTAAACACATTTAACTACTACTCTTTTCTTTCTTTTTCTAAATAGGTCTTCTTCATTGCTTCTTCATATGCAATTATGTTTTCAACTTTGGTAACTATTATAAATATTGTAGTTGATTTTGGTTTTGTGAACACAACCTTCTCTTTCTAGATGGATTTCTTTCATCACTTCTTCATATACAATTATGTTTTTGACTTTGGTAACTATTATAAATATTGTAGTTAATTTTGGGTTCATGAACACATTTAGCTACCACTTTTTTTTTTCTCTTTCTAGATGAGTCTACTTTATTGCTTTTGCATATGCAATTATGGTTTCAATTTTGATGACTATTATAAATATTGTAGTTGATTTTGGTTTTATAAACACATTTAACTACTACTCTTCTTTTTTTTCTAGATATGTCTAGAACCCTGAAATATCTACAAAAGGGTAAGGTTTTCAAAATTACTAAATATAAAAAAATTTGCAAAAAAAAAAGCAAAAATAATTACTATAAAAGAAAATAATCTGCACAAAAAAGGCCAAAAATAAGCAAACTAAAATCCTACCTCTCTTTATATATTTCAGAATTCTATAGATCTTCTTTATTGCTTCTTCATATACAATTACATTTTTGACTTTGGTAACTACTATAAATATTGTAGTTAATTTTGGTTTTGTAATACATTTAACTACTATACTTCTCTTTTTTTTTCTAGATAGGTTTTCTTTATCACTTCTTTATATGCAATTATGCCTTTAACTTTGGTAACTATTATAATTATTGTAGTTGATTTTGGTTTCATGAACATGTTTAACTACTATTCTTCTTATTTTCTTTTTTTAGATAGATCTTCTTTATTACTTTTTTATATCCATTACATTTTCAACTTTGGTAACTATTATAAATATTGTAGTAATTTTGGTTTTATAGATATATTTAACTATCACCTTTTTCTTTTTTTTTCTAGGCGGGTCTTTTTTATTACATCTTCGTATGCAATTGCATTTTTGACTTTGGCAACTATTATAAATATTGTAGTTAATTTGGTTTTGTAAACATGTACTTTCTTTTTTTAGATAGGTTTTTTTATCACTTCTTCATATACAATTATGGTTTTGAATTTGGTAACTATTATAAATATTATAGTTGATTTTGGTTTTGTAAATATGTTTAACTACACTTTTTTCTTTTTTCTCTTTCTAGATGGGTTTTCTTTATCACTTCTTCATATACAATTATGTTTTTAACTTTGGTAACTATTATAAATATTGTAGTTTATTTTGGTTTCATAAACATGTTTAACTACCATCCTTCTCTTTTTTCTCTTTTTAGGTAGGTCTTCTTCATCACTTCTTCATATGCAATTACATTTTCAACTTTGGTAACTATTATAAATATTGTAGTTGATTTTGGTTTTATGGATATATTTAACTATTACTTTTCTTTTTCTAAAAGGTCTTCTTTATTGTTTTTTCGTATACAATTATATTTTTGACTTTGGTGACTATTATAATTATTATAGTTGATTGATTGGGCTAATATTAAAAAGTTAGGTAGTATTTGGTTAGATTGTTAGTAATAATTTGAATATAGTTTATACTGTATTATTTGCTAGATATAACAATTTCAAACCTGTAATAAATTTATTTTTATTAAAAATAAAATTAATAAAGTTTATAATTTGAACTATATTGTTAATATCATATAAATATTACCAAAATATCTGCTAATTGATATACTATTAATATTTTTTGCAAAATTCTATATATAGGCTACAGAAATTTGCTGATATGTATTAGACCGATAGACTACAAATACATGCCAAATATTGGTTAACTATTACATGCTACATATCAAAAAGTTTTTGTAACATATTGATTTAATTTATGTAACTTATTGTCTTCCTGATAGAGCATAAAAATTTTATATCATAGTTGAACCTGTAAAATTAAATGGCAAAAAATCATGAGCATGAATAATTTATTTTAAAAACTTAAATTGATAAATGCTCTTTATACTCAAACTAAAATAAAATTAAAAAAAGTAAATATTCTTGAAGATAATAGCTTATTTTATACATTTAGATAAATAGATAATTCTTATATGTACAAAATAAAAAAAAATAAAAAATAGTAATTCATAAATAGACCATTTTAAATTTCTAAATAATAAATATTTTCTATATATACAATTGCTAAATTAATGTAAATACCCCAGACATCTAGTAAAGAGGTCATATGTTACATATTTTAGCAAAAATCTATAAAATTTGTAAAGCAAAAAAACAGTTTTTGCCAATTATCTTGGTATCCAATAATACAATTTGAATGAACTTTTTTTAAAATGAAGTTCTCAGAAAAGTGCATTTAACAAAAAAAATTCATTCAATTCTAATTATTGAATCAGAAGTTATTTAAGAAAATATGGGTTTTTATTTTTAGGAAATTAAATCAAATTGGCCAAAATGCAGTTATGACCTATATGTTTGGGTCCTGTAAATATTATGAAATTAAACAGTAAATATTCACAACCTTAAATTAATAAATGCTTTTTATGCCTAGAAGCCTAAATCAAATCAAAAAAAAATAAAATAAAAAAAATAAATTGTTAAATAGCTTATTTTATATATTTATATAATAAAATGTTTTTTACCTATTTATTAAATAAATGATAAATATTCATGAACTTTAATAGCTTATTTTAAATACATAGGTAAATGAAATTCTTCATACCATGTGCTAAATTAATAGTTAAAAAGAATAAATTGAAATTAAATAATAAATTAATTGGCTTATTTCAAATCTCTAGATAAATAAATATTCTTCATATTAATAAATACTAATATGTTAAATTTAATGCGAATAAAATAGAATTAAACAATAAATATTTATGAAGTCAAACATCTTGTTTAAATATTTAAAATTATAAACATTCCTTATACTCATCTTTTAAATTGTCTACAACAGAGCTCTATTTAAAAGTACATATAAAATAAATCAAAAATATAAAAAATATACTTATGTTAGCTAATGTACACTTATTTGTTATGCATATAATCCTTTATCAAAATAGAAAAAATATATTAAATTTTCAGATACATGCACATATTCGAAATTACATTTGCTATTAGCTGATATTGATTTAAAAATTTTAATTTAATTTTCACTTATTGAATAAAAAAAATGAAAAAAACTAGTTCATATTTAAAATTCAATATATACTCTTCAAATTAAATATATTTCAATACTATAGAAAAGACTTACTCATCATAATAAGTTCTTTTAGTTGTTCTGAATATGGTTATATATCAAACCTCTTAGTGAATTTATAAGGTTGGAATTAGTAGAAAAATTAAACAATTTTGTACTTGCAGTAGTTGTTATGACAGAACATCTTTTAGCAAAATAAAAACAGCATAAAACTAGAAAAAGTGAAGACATTCATGAAGGTCAAGATCTTTTAGAAATGGTTGAGCCAAATGATCTTTTTGATTATATAATCCAACTTCTAAAAATTTTTGTTCAAAAAATGAGCTACCATTTTTTTTTTTAAATATAATATAGATATTGCTAAGTTTGAAAAAAATATCAAAAGAGATTGCAAATAAGTTGGTTAATATTATTGAAGAAGTAAATAAATTCATATGAATTTATAACTATTCATATCAAGAAATACATGCAGTAACATACTGTTATATTTGTTTATAGCAAGATATTCTGGCAGAAATCTCAAAAAGTATGAAGATCCTATAAAGTATTATAATATACCTTTTATGAAATGATTTAGCTGTAATAGTTCTATAAAAATTTTATTGACTCAACAAATAATATAGCAAAGTTAACTCTTAACTATAACTCAATAATAAAAGACCAAAAGATATATTGGTACCTCAAAATATTAAAGACTTTATTAAAATAAATATTGATCTTTTATATGAGAAATCTATAGTCAGCTTATCAATAAAAGTATAGATCTATTTATTTAACAAAAACAAATCCATTTTTGGTAAACAAAGCTTGAAAAAGACAGATATAAACATCATAAAAATACATTTATATCAGCAATAGAGTAGTTTAAAAAAGGTCAGTACAAGATTATTTTGAAAAAATTTCTCTAGTTCATACTCTAGCTGTTATAACAGGACTTTATAAGTAACTAAAAAAGGTAAATACTAATATCTATGAATGTGATATTAATGCAACCTGTAAACTATCTATTTATTCTATTAAATTTTTAATTAAAAAATTCTATTTTAACCCAGGTCAAAATAATCATTCAAAATTTAGAATTATTATAAACTAGAATTTTAGAATTAGTATATACCAAAATTATATTGATACTGGTTAGAGATTTTTATACTAAAATCTAACATAATTCTAATCTGTATTGACTCTAATTTTAGGTGTAACACAGATTAAATAAAATTTTCTTTAAATTAATAAGATTATTTATATTAATATTTGATATAATTTTTAGATAATATCAACAATTTTAAAATAGAATTATACAGTTTTCAGGTTAAAATAAATGGTACTGGCTTTTCTTTAGCTTGTTTTTTCTTAGAAAATAATAGTTAATATGGAGAGGAAATATGTATCTATGCTATTCAAAAATTTCTTTATAAATTGTGTGATAAAGGAATAAATCTCAAATTTTTCTTATAGACAATAACTTTGTTTAAATAAATACTACATGTTTAACTTGGAATAAAGTAAAGATTCAGCTATGTAAATAGCAAATAAATAGAGCAATTTGTACAAGATTAGCAAGTGATAAAACAACAAGAATTTCTTTATTTAATTCTTTATCTAAACATGGTGCCAGATTTCTATTTGATGGCATTATACAATCATCAAAGTTTTGTTCAAAAGAATATTGTAATATAGCCAAAAAAAATAATAGAAAAGCATTTGCATTAATATCTACTAATCTCTAATGTTAATAGACAATTTTTAACTCAATAACAATAAAAAAAACTGCAATTTAGTAATTATATAATTTTTGCAAAGAGAAATTGGTAATATTACTCTGGTATTATTTGTGGAATAAGTAGTATATTAATCAGAAATGGCTATTATAGACTCTATCTAGCTGTAAAGATGAAATATCAATTTTTAAAGCTAAAATGTTCTTAGAAGAACAATGAAAAGTTATAAAAAAAAATTTTTTTAAAAAATTTTTTAATAATAACATAAATAAAAAAAAAAAAATTTAAAAAAAAAAAAAAATAATTAAAAAATTAAAAAAATAAAAAAAAATTAATAAAAAAAAAAAAGGCCTGAATGGATTAAACAATTTAAATCAGAGTAGAAAATATTATCAAAGTGAGAAATTAATAAAGAATATTTAACTAATTTGCTATTATAGATTTGTAGCTGCCCATATTTTTTGACAAGCAGATTTTATATTTGCAAATACCTTGTACAAAAAAAAGGGCCTGTTAATTTCAAATTTTTTAATTATATTAAAAGTGTTATAGGAAGAAATAGGCAATGTTTATTTATAGAATGCAAATGACAACAATAAGGCAGTTTGTCAGAGGCATAACTTGGTGATTTAACCTAATTTAGTATAAAAATAGCTTATATATTAATATAGTCTGGGTTTATTATATTTTTTATTTAATTAAACTATCAATAACCTGACAATTGTTCCTTAAAAAAAAGTGAACCAACTTTCTTTTTATACTTTTTGAATATTAGAGAAACTGCAAAGATTTAAACATACATTATTTTACTTCATCTGACTTTAATATACCATGTGTATCAAACAATAGATAGTATGATTTCTAAATTATCAACTATAAATTAAGCCCTATATAACAAGATTATGCATGATTAATTAAGCATGATAAGCATGATCAGATATTATGTCAAATGTAGCATAGTATAAATTTATAATTGATATTAATTTTTGTCTATAACATTTGTCTATACTTATTTTATATATCTTATATATAAAATCCAAATATAGTGAGTTTTATTCTTGGCTAAGATACTATGAACAAAGGCATGTAGTATCAATTTGTTATAAGACTGTGAATATAGATAACCAATTAGTAGGTATGAGATGTGAATAATAGTTATTATAGGAAAAGAATAAGAATAGGTATAGGGTATTGCTAACATATATTATGGAAAAAGAGTTGGATAAATATAATAAAATTTTGGTTGAGTAGATATGGGCATAAGGAGTTATATAAGTAGGAAGTTGTTCTTCTTCTTTTTGTCTTTGCTGCTAGCTTATTGTAAGTTTAGCTTGTTGTTAGTGGATTGTTTGCTAATCAAAACTTTTGTTACAACATATAGTCAAATTCTATAATTTTCATTAGGCTTGTTTTTAATATCTTATTAGTAATTGTTAAAAGTTTATCATATTCTTTTTTTTTTTTTGTAGTCTAACACCAATTTGGTTGTATGTATTAAAAATTTCTAAAAATTGGCTTTTGATTTTATTGTTATTATTCAAGTTTAATATTTCTTTATTCCAAAATCTTACTTAATGATTAATAGAATTGATAGTAGGCTATTTGTTAGTATTGGATCCATGCATCTCTTAGCTAATCTAATATAACAGTCAGGTGTTCCAGCATCAAACTCTAACTAATTTATTCCATCTGATATGATTATATTTACCAATAATTTTATTAGTGCCTTTAATCTTCATAACTACAACAAGATCAGAATTTTATCAATCTATAAAACAATTTCAAACATATTGCTTTGTTAATAACTTTCAAAAATAGTTTTGTTGATCTGTGTAGTAAATCATATGAGATAGAAGAATTACAGCTAATATCGGTTTATATATTTTTTAACTTAATCTTNAACTCTAACTAATTTATTCCATCTGATATGATTATATTTACCAATAATTTTATTAGTGCCTTTAATCTTCATAACTACAACAAGATCAGAATTTTTATCAATCTATAAAGCAATTTCAAACATATTGCTTTGTTAATAACTTTCAAAAATAGTTTTGTTGATCTGTGTAGTAAATCATATGAGATAGAAGAATTACAGCTAATATTAGTTTATTTGGAATTATATGTTTTTTAACTTAATCTTTCCAAAGTTTTTTTTTAGAATTGGTTGATATATTTATAAAAATCATCATCAGAGATTTGAAAATAACAAATAAAAGGTAAATAATTTTTTAAAGTAGTTTTTAGTGTTAAAATATTTTCATTGAACCATTCTTTAGAATAGGATAATAAACCAGAATTTTGAGCAATATCTATTTGATAACAAAATTCCAAATTTTAACTTCTTTCATATAAATCATCTCATTCAATCAACGAAATTATTGCATTTTCTTAAAGGTATACAAAATCTTCAGATTCATTTTTGTGGAATACTTTACTACTATATTATTATACCATTCTTGTAAATTTAAAAGTTTGATATTTTTGAAACTTTCTTAACAAATACAAGCAAAGTGTAAATGAAGCAATAAGCATTTGATTCAATTAACAAAGTTTCAAGATGTTTAGCTAACTCTTTAAGAATAAGTTCATATGCAATAAGTATTAACTCAAAAATAAATAATGCTTAAAGATTTTCTAATAAAGTTGATAATAATTTTAAACTGTTTTAATGAAACATTTTTCAAATTAATCATTTTGATATTATTTTCATTTTTGTTAGCTGTTTTCAATTTATTACAAAAATATAAAAATTGATGTTTTAAAATAGCTGGATGTGCTTGAAAACTTTGTTGTTATTGTAATATAAAGTTACACTACAATATTTGTTTATTTAAATAAATTTTTAACTGTTGATATTTAGGAGATTCTATTGCTTTGAATTTGCCAGAATACCAACTACCTGAATTGAATTTAATTTAATATTAGATTTTATTCAAAGTAAAGTAACTTTGATATTTATCATTCAATTGAATTGGTGATGTTATTTTTTGTAATTACATGATCTCATAAACAAAGTTCATAATTGAACCAAAAATTCAATCCTGAATCTTGAATTGATTTGTTGATTCTGTACTTTTGTAAAGAGCCTTAATAGTTGAGTCAAATCTTGACCTATTTGAGCTAAAAAAAAACAGGAAGTAAGTATTAAGTTAAACTACTTACTAATATAAAAAGTAAACTAATACTTATTTATTAGCAAAGTTACTGTATCAAAACTTTAACCAAACAATTTCTAATATTTTCTTCTATGTAAATTTGTATAATCATCATTCTTCTCTCTTTTTTTTTTATAATCCACAATAATTTTGTTACTATGCATTTGGATGACTTATGATATTTGATTTACTTTTTTTTAAGACCAATATGAATCTAAATACTCTGGATATTTGCAATGTTGTAAACTTATCAATATGGCCTTTTGCATTAGTTTGTAGCATTTTAACACTCTCCTAGCAGTGCCTTTTACTATTGCTTGTATTGCAGATTCTTGGCAAAAGGCTTTTATGCCAACCTGGCTACTCTTTGTAAAAATTTTAAATTATTACAAATATTGATATTTATCTTACTATTTCTAATGGGCAATGATTTTATAGTAGTTTTCTTTGGGGCTTGATTTTCTCAATATCATTTTTATAAACTCTTTAAATTATTTAAAGTTCATCTTCACAATAATATTTTAATTTGCTTTTAGTATTTGAAGTAAGAAGTTCTAGAATCTCACAGTCACTATCAATTGTTATGGAGAGAAATAAACAACATTTATTTATAGGATGCAAATGACAACAAAAAGGCAGTTCACCAAAGGTGTAACTTGGTGATTTAACCCAATTTAGTATAAAAATAGCTTATTGTCCGGAGCATAGCAGAAAATTCTCTGTTTTTATAACAACAAGTAATAAATTAGTGTTACTTGATTTTGTCTGTCTGGCCCTTCTGCGTTTATGATTGGCTGAAAATGTTGTATGACATTACACTACAATCCTTTTTTTTCAATACAGCAATTGCATATACTTAGTTCCTATTTTTTTTGCGCATACCAGTTTTTATTTTATGTTTATTTATTTTTTCACAATACCAATTTCTTCTACTTTTAACAGAGTTATAAGTGCTTCACTACTTCCTCAGTATTATAGAAGTAAGCCTAATCAATTATATAAATAAAATTATAAATATTTGTTAAAAAATTAATATTAATAGTAGCTCCGGACTTACAATACTGCGCATTTCCTAGTGTATTAATGTAGTCTGATTTTATTATATTCTTTATTTAATTTAACTATTGATAATCTAAAAATTGTTCCTTAAGAAGAGCAAACCAACTTTCTTTTTATACTTTCTGAATATTAGTTTACCTTATCTGACTTAAACATGCCATGTGTATCAAGTGATAAGTGGTATAATTTCTAAATCACCCTACTGTAAGCTAAGCTCTATACAAAGAGATTATGCATAATCAATTATGTATAATCAATTATACATAATCGGATGTTATATGAAATGTGACACAGTATAAATTTATAATCGAATTACTTTTTGCCCATGATAAAAAAAATTACAACAACCATTTCTAATTGAATGTGATCAAAAAATTATTAAAAAACAAGAAGAAACTGCCATTTTTCATGATTAAATTGAGGATATTCAAAATATTTATGAGTTAAAAGATAAAAATAATAATATTAAAATAAATTGATAACTCTAACAACTAAAATGCTTACACTTCTTACCAAACAAAAGGAAGCTAACAACATTTAATGGGCACAAAATATAAAAGAAATTTTGAACCTATTAAAAAAATAACAGAATAGGTCGAGAGTTATAAAAGAAAAAAAATATGCCCTTAATATGAAAAGGACATTTATATATACATGTTTTTTGAACTTAAGACTTAACAATTTTTGACACATTTTAGAATAGTTTAAAAAAAATTAATATTATGACCAAGATTGTATTAAATTAAAAAAAAAAACACCCAATTTCAAATACTTAAATTAATAAAGTTTCCTTATACTTACACACAAAATTATTATAAACAAAATGAAATTAAATAAATTCATGAAGATGAAATAACTTATTTAAATTCTTAAATTGATGATAAAAATTCTTTACACTCAATCTAAAAATAAAATATTCTTAAAGGTAAATAACTTATTTTAGATACTTAGATTAAAAATACTTATACCCTGAATTATCACAAATAAAATGATATTAAATATTAATATTCATGAGCATTAATGGCCTATTTTTAAGTAATCAAATATTCATGAATATAACAGCTTATTTAAATTAACAAGTTTCTTATACTTATGCACTAATTGTTGCAAATAAATAGCAAATATTTATGGACATGAATCATTTACGAATAACTAATTATAATATTATTAAGATATTTTAATTGATAAATGTTATTTATGCTAACAACCTAAAATAAAATCAAATTGTAAGAAGGTAAGTAACATATTTTATGCTTAGATATTAATAAGTGTTCCTTATACTTACACACCAACTTATCATGGATAAAATGAAATTAAATAAAAATCCATAGGACAAATAGATTATTTTAGATACTTAAATTGTTAAAATGTTCTTTACACTTATGGGCTAAAATAAAATTAAATTTATAGTAAATATTCATAAAAATGTTTAA
Organism: Gigaspora rosea; assembly: GCA_003550325.1. NCBI lineage: Eukaryota > Fungi > Glomeromycota > Glomeromycetes > Diversisporales > Gigasporaceae > Gigaspora > Gigaspora rosea. Next base: position 169,182 of record QKWP01000027.1, read on the forward strand.
TTAACGAACTTCTTTATCCTTACGCATTAAATTATCATGAAAATGAATAGCTTAAATATTTAAATTGGTAAATTTTAACTACACTTACGACCTAAAATAAATTAATAGATATTAGATTAATAATATTCCTTATACAGTACTTACATGCCAACTTATTGCGGATAAAATGAAATTAAATAAATATCCATAGGCACAAATAGATTATTTTAAATGCTTAATTTGACAAAATATTCTTTACACTTATGGCCCTAAAATAAAATTAAATAGTAAATATTCATGAAATTGTTTAGATACTTGGATTAACAAACGTTCTTTATTCTTACGCACTAAATTATCATAAAAATGAATAGCATAAATATTTGAATTAAATTTTTTCACTACACTTACGACCAAAATAAAATTAAATAGATAATTAGATTAATAATGTTTCTTATACTTACGCACCAACTTATCATGAATAAATAAATATCCATAGACAAGAATTGCTTATTTTAAATACCTATGTTCTTTATTCACGATCTAAAATAAAATTAATAGTAAATATTCATGAAAATGAATAGCTTATTTAGATAATTAGATTAACAGACATTCTTGATACTTACACACTAAATTATCGTGAATAAAATGAAATTAAATAGTAAATATTTATTGACATAAATAGCCTGTTTTAAATACTTAAAGTTGAAACACTTAAATATATTTTTTTATTGCGTACCTATTTTTTTCAATAAAGTTTATTGAATACTTAAACTTTTTTGATTCCAAGTGATTGCGTTCTAGAGTTGTTTCAAGTAAACATTCTTAGTTACTAGCATTAAAAATTATAGCTTTTAGGGTAGAACTTTTTAAATACGTCCATAAATACATAAAAGTTAAGTACATACTGTTCGTACACGATTTTGTTAATATTGACTAAAAATATTGACCAATCATCGCATAATGGTGCGCTACATACTATCACATGATAGTGAAAAAGTGACGGCGATAGGGTGTCCAGGATTATGCGATGCGATAGGGTAAATTATGCGTGCGAATTGGGGTCAATTATGCAGTGGATGCGGAATAAATAAAAAATTTAGCATTTTGATTAAATTTTCTAACAAAGCATATTAAGCTGAAAAACTACGTGCTACATCTAGAGATGGGAAAAATGCGCATTTTATAATAAAATGCGCATGATATCGCATGATAAAAAATTTTTTTAATTTTTAAATGGTTGATTATGCGCATAATGCCGCATCACATAATCCTGGACACCCTAAGTGACGTAATGGTCTCGTATAAAGTTAAGTTAATTGAAGTTCCATGTGGCACATGCAGTTGAGTGATTATCAATCCGGGCAACCCGCTTAAGAATTCTAAATTCGGCTGCCCCAATTCTGAATCAGGACAGCCGGATTCTAAATTGGAATCAAATTATCAATCCGGGCAACCCGCTTAAGAATTCTAAATTCGGCTACCCCGATTCTGAATCAGGACAACCGGATTCTAAATCGGGCGGATTCTTATCTGGGGTACAACATATATATTTACTGAGATTTATACTACAGTCAGGGTTACCTTGAACTGCTATTATTACCTACTTTTGGTCTTATAAAGTTTATCTAATCCTAGTACTGTTCTATTTTTTTCAGTTTTTTTTCTTCAGAAGTTTTTTTTTCTCAATTGCATTTTTATTTCTAATCTGAGAACTCAAAAAAGGCAGTTTGCTACTAGCAAACCTAGTAGACTTTCTTCTTTTAGTACATGCTTCTAAATTACATGTTCTTTTCTTTCAATATAACTCTAGTAGTCTAGTTAGTAGGGCCTGCTATAAACCCTCTTGGTATAAGTCTGCTTCTGGTCAATCTGCTACTAGTTAGTTATTGTCTAATTTCTGTTTAAATACTATCATAAGTCCAGCTATCTCTTAACTTGAGTTTTGTCAAATATGGTTTTCTTATCTTACAAATACTTCTACTATATGATCCATGCACCCTAATTTTATATATAATATAGCACTAGAGCTTCCAATACAAATTGGTATAATACAAGTTACAGATTTACAATCTGGGCTCAGAGTCAAGGTTACTATAACACAACTATAAATTTTTCAAAATTGTCTTTGGTGAAATTTGAACTCTATACCTTTTGTTACAACTACTTGAGAAGTAACAACAATTCAACTATACTATATTACTATACCTCTATATAAATTTTTAATTTTCAATATATATTAACTTTTTATATAGTACTAGATAGTAGGGTTTCTCAAAGTTGAATCAAATCGAATATCAGGCATATTTGAATTTGATTGAATTGAATAAGCCCTTGATTTGAATTTAATTTTATTTGATCAAATCAAATCAAATTTATTTGTAATTTTTAAAAAACTTTGATCACTTTTCAAAATTTTCAATTTATACAAAATTTATTAAATTAATTAATTTTTTGTATTAAGTAAAAAATGGGTTTCTATTACCTGTAGTCCTTAGTAACTAGGGTGAAGAGAAAAAAGCCTGATTGATTTCAGAAATTTGAAGGCTATAAAAATATTATTACACAATTGATGTTCAAACTGAAATTAGTATATGTAATTAGTATGATAAACACACTTTCATGAAATGGGCTCTATTTGTATCTCCCACACGCCTGCTGCCAGTAGGGCTCCTATCGGATCGGACCAAACCGGACTTTTGTCAAGTTTGAATCCGGTTCGATTTTCGAACCGAACTCGAACTTTTTGTTTCGAACTTTTTAGTCAAGTTCGAGTTCGGTCCGGGTTCGGTCCGAAGTTTGTCAAACTAGTTTGAAATCTGAATTAGTGATATGAATCGAAAATCGATTAATCGATTAGTTGCGATGAATGATATTGCATGATCGATTTATATAATTTACCGGTAAGTTTTATTTATTTTATTATATTATATTATAATAGTTTTATGTACAGTATTTATTATATCATAGTTATTTAATTATTGTATCATATTTATGTGCGTAATATACATAGTATAAAATGTTTCTAGTAACGAATATCATTGCTTACCACTAATTCTGTCCAAAACCTTACCCTAACCTATAACCCGTGTCCGTATCCTTACTCTAACCTTAACCCGCAACCCTAACCTTAAAATTCAACTAACCCACCAAACCTTACCTATAACCCGTGTCCGTATTTACCATTACTCTGAATTCTAATTCACGTCCTAATTATCCTTACCCTAACTCTAACTCGCAACCATAACCCTAGCCTTAAAATCTAACTAACCCACCAAGTTGACGAAGCTCATATCTACAAAGAAAGAATTCACACCAAACGTCAATGTAATGCTTTCAGACAGGCCATAAGTCGCATTAAGTACACCAGCCTTAACTTATGGAATCAACAACGAAGCACCAAAACGATAGCGGCACTATAAATAACGACGATGACGAAGACACTAACGATGAATTAACGACTAAAAGAAAAATAAACAAGAGTTAGTAAAGAACAAAATAAAAAAAAATTAAAAGAAAAGATGTGACGCCTATCTGAAAGACACATCAGCAGTGCGGCAACGTGAAATTAACGCTGCACCGACAATAACGAAGTCACTAATACATGACGACTCAAAGCAAATATTCCACCATACGAACGGAGGCACTATATGAAAAACGACTACAAGTGACGACTTCAGTATACGAACGAAGGAACCACCATATGATGACTTCAGCATACGAGGAAAAGCATCATCACGCCAACATACGACGACTCCAAGCGACGGCTCCAACATACGACGACTCCAAGAAACAGCATCAGCAAAAAAACGACGTAACCAAAAAAGGGAAGGTACTAAGGCGGCTGCTACAAAAAAAAAAATACAAAAAAAAATTAATTAGAAAGAAGAAAAAACAATGTAAACAAAAAAAAAATCAATACTTATATTTTGCGGATCTCTCTCCCGGTTAAACGTAGTAATTTTCATTTTTAAAAAATATATTTAAAAATTTTATATATATAAATATATATATAAAATAAAATTTTAATTTTTTCAAAAAAGGCACCCGGCCGGGTTACAGAAACAATTATATTTGTTTGCACGGCCTAACTAATCGATTATGATTTTTTGCCCGATTCGTAACACTAATCCGAATACTAGTATAAATATTCGAACTTCAAACTAGTTTGACAAACTTCGGACCGAACTGAACTGAACTCTTAACTGAGTTTGAGTCTGGTTCGAAGTTTGAAACTAGCAAAATTTAGAGTTCGAGTTCGGTTCGATCCCGGATCGGATCCGAACCGGACCGAACCCGAACCGAACATAGGAGCACTAGCTGCCAGTAACAAGTCTTCAAAGTTGAACGGGTCAGGCCCAGGCCCAACTCGATCAGGCCTGACCTGTTCAACTTTGAAGACTTGTTACTGGTAGCAGGCATGTGAGAAATAAAAAGGAGCCTATTTCATAAAAGTGTGTTTATAATACTAATTATATATACTAATTTTAGTTTGAACATCAAGTATGTAATACTATTTTTATAGCCTTCAAAATTTTTGGGCTTTTTCTCCTCATCCTATTAGTAACTATCTCGAATAGGAGCTTTTAGGTGAAGTTGTACCTTGTGACACAGACAAATCCAAGGAATCAGAAAAATGGAACCCATTTGGCAAGATCTGAATAAGGATTAGCAAAGATTTTTGATGGTGCTACCAAAACTGGAATATTGGACCGGAGCTGAAGAACCAGATGTCAACCTCAGGAACAAGGTCTACCAACCTGGCCACCCAATAACATATTGGAGAAAAAGGACCTATGTTATAGAAGTAGGTACCAGATAGAAAAAATCAAAATGGTATCTAATGCCAGGTAGATTGATCCTTCCAGGCCAACTGGATTGGAAGTCTGGGAGGTATTGGTGAAGGACTGATAGGAAAGCGATGGTGGGTACTGGGGTTGGAGCGAACCTTACAAGGGTATAAGCAGTGTTGTCACTTGGATGTGTCCATACTATGTTTTTTGTCCAACGTCCAAGATTGTTCAAAATCATCCAAGCCTATGTCCCATGTTTAACTAATCAATAAAGTAATTTAAAAAAAATATATAATTATATATTTTTTTAGGTACTGGACTCATTGGTGAAAAAATTAAAATAGATTATCTTAATAAAATTTTAAGTAAATTTAATTTGAAAAAATGTCCAAAATGTCCAAAAAACGTCCAAGTGACAACACTGGGTATAAGTAGGTAATGGTAGCAGTTGCAGTATATTCTTTGACTGCAAGTGGCTTGCCTTAGTGAGTGCGTAAGTTACTAAAGTGTAGGTAATACCTGTGTGGGACAGGAACTGCTCTACCAAGTTTCTCACAAGGATAAACTAGTCCTTAAGGAGGGTTTGTAGGCACCTGGGGCCAGTGTTGTTACTTGGACGTGTCCATACTATGTTTTTTGTCCAACGTCCAAGATTGTTCAAAATCGTCCAAGCCTATGTTCCATGTTTAACTAATCAATAAAGTAATTTAAAAAAA
>QKWP01000027.1:175287-214366 GCA_003550325.1 Gigaspora rosea
GAGAACGTTGTATTTCAAAAAAAGGTAAAATTGGATAAAAGTTCTAACTAATGTTTGAAATATAGCTTATATTACCAAACCAAAACCGCTAACCAAAAAAATTTTTACTATGATGCTCAAATATAACCTCATATAGATTATTCGGGGTCCTGCCTGGGGCTGTCCTTGACTGGCTAATGTACCAGAGGGCTAAACCAGTGATACAAGTGGGCTAACAGGCGAAGCTTGAACTAGAGGGTTTAAATAGGCAATCCCCTAGTTGGGTTGCAGGTATGGCAGCTAGTGTAGAACCTTTAGGTGGAATACTTAAATTAGACAACTAAAAATTGTACATGTAGCCTGTTGTACTCTCATTCATGTAACAAATGTCAGGAGCCCATCGAGATTGCTAAGGTTCACATACTTGAATAAAAAGACTCCCACCCAAAGTAGCAGACTTTAAAAAAAAATAGTTTTCTAATCAAAATAGCCCTAGTTTCATAAAACAATAAAGGCAGTTGTTTTAATAAAATTTTGTGTAAATAGCTATTGAATCTATAGTTTCAACAAAAATTTTTAAATATTTGTCGAATTGAATCGAATATTTTGTCAATTTGAATTTGATTTGATTTGAAATTTCTGTATTTGAATTTGATTTAAAATCAAATATTTGATCAAATCAAATTGAATCAAATTGAATTGCGGAATCCTACCAGATAGTAAAAAACTTTAAAGTATTATAAGTTTTTAAAACAAGCTATATCAAAAAACCCTCTAGCAAATTAATAAATTTTTAAATAAACTATATTTCTGTCAGATAATTTTTTTAATTTTTATTTTGAAAAAGCTATAAGAGATTAAAGTTTATATAAGTTCAAAAAATTGGCATTTAATATAAAAAAAAAGATATATAGATTTTTAACTAATCAAAATTAATTACACCAAAATTAGCCAATCAGAATTGATTATACAAGTACCAAAAATTGGCATTTATATGTATTAATTGGATGTCTTTTACTGTTCTGTACTGTAGTAATAAGATTTTAAAAAGATATTTAATATATATAGAGCTAATAGAGTTTGTATTATTTTGCTAACAATCACTTTACCAATATAACATTTTACTGAAATACTTACCAACAAGTTCATTTTACCAACAGTTTGTTTCACCGAAGTTCATTTTACTGACAAGTTTTTTTTCAAAATGCACTCTAACTTTAGCCCTAATTCTACCTAATTCTACTCTGACCCTAATGACAATAGCCAGAATTACTTTGTTAGTGAAATAAGCTTTGGTGAAATAAACTGGCAGTAAAATAAATGTGTTGGTGAATAATTGTTGGTAAAATGTTATGTCAGTAAAGTGATTGTCGATTAATTGATTGCTACCCGAGCTAATATAGCTCTATAAAGTTTCAGTTAGATTTTTTAAACCCTATTAGATCAAAAGTTATAGCTATTTAAAATATTGAACCGTTTTGTATAAATATTAAGTATAGATTTATAGCACAGGACCATACATATTACAGGGGTTATACTTAACATATTTTAACAAAAAAACCCCAAAATTTGCAAAACAAAAAACAGTTTTTGTAATTATTTTGGCATCTAGCCCAATTTGAATAAATTTTTTTTTAAAATAAAGGTTTTAGTAAGGTGCATCAGGGCTTCAAACAATGAAGTCAAGGTTACATCAATGCATTATCCACTTTTTTGCAATTATAATTGACTAAAAAAGGTTTAATCAATTAGAATTGCAGATTTTAGATAAATTTCTAAAAACCTTATATTAAATCTAATGTTACCACTATATATATTGTTCAAGGTTCTGGTGCATTTAACGAAAAAATATTTATTCAATTTTGATTACTGGATCAAAAGTTATTTAAAAAATATAGATTTGATATTTTTTAGCAAATTAGATTAAAATTGGCCAAATTCAGTAATAATCTATATCAGAGATGTTTAGGGTCTTTATAGTAATAGTTATAAAAATTATTGTAACCTATAGTTACAAATATATTAATTCTAAATTTAATTATTAGATCTAAATTTAATTATAAAATTTAAAATTATTAAAAATATATAAATAATAAAAACAATATAGTATATATATATATATATATAACTATTTTTATTATTTTTAAAACAATTAAAAAATTATTAATAATTAAATTAATAAATTCTGATATTTGTTAATGCCTATAAATTATAAAATAGTAAAATTGTTATTTTTATACTATAATTATATACTAAACTTTTTGTTTATACTATATAAATAATTTATTTAATATCAATAATTTTAAAATATATTATATTTAGGCTTTTTTAAGCTTTTTTAATATTTTAAAAAAATATCTCAATATAAAAATATTTCTAATATTATTATACAACATATTAACTAAATATAATATAAATCTTAGTAAGCTATTTGCAAGTTAGTCAATCAGATTATAAATCAAAGTTGATGAATTAAAATATATGTATATGTTATAAAAAGTAAAAGTATCTATTATATAAATTATTTATATTTTTATAAAAAATTAAGCTATCTAAGTTTTCTAAAGTAGTATTTAAAGCATACGTACAGTATAAAAATGTTATTATTGTGTAATAGTTGAGTGATTATTATAATAATTGGGAGTCTCTTCTGGATTATGCTATCCTAAATTTAGTGTTTTCATGAATTAACTTATTTATAAAATCCATATCTATGCTGCTATAATATCTGTTTGGTTAATTTTAGGTCTGTCATTTATTATCTATTGATTTTTTTTTTTAAATCATTCACTCATAATCAAAATATTTTGATTATCCTGGATTTAGAGATCAACGTAACAGTTTCAATTGTACAAAAATCTTAAAATCTAGGCTTTTTTTATCTATGCAAAAAAAAAGAATTCTTACAAGACTTAAGTCTAACCATATTATTCGATATACTTGTAATATAATTGCTTGTTGCCTTAGTGATTGGAATTGGTTGAAAGATGGCCAATCAAATTTTTTTTTGTTTTTTTTTTTGACCGGTCAAAAAAACTCGAACATTTAGCTAAAAAACCACTTGTGATCTAATTAAAAATGGCGCTCGTGAAATTTTACTATTAGATATTAGTTATTCTATAACTAGCCCTAATTATATTATGGATTTATTGACTTTAATTTTTTATAGAGGTGGAACGTTTTTGTGGGTTTGCTACAGTACCTCAAATCTTCATAACTGTTCATAATTTTTGTGACTAAACAATTGCGATGCAATTGATTAGTCAACGACGATTGAACGGTTCCAATCTCTATTTAAAAGACGATGCCAAAATTTTTGTGAAAGTTTAGTTTTTTTGAAGCAAAAATTTGTAAAAGTCTCCTTTGTATTTCAATAGCCTTTGCATGTATATTTAACATAGCACAAGTAATTCTACAATTTTTATAGTTACTATATAATTGTACCGATAACTAGTAGGAAATTTGAACTGATTTTTAAGCCAATTACAGAATTCTGGACACCCTAAATACAAGTTACATTTTCTAGTAGAGGCCTTTTACGATTTTTACAACTGTCCTATCTGGTCAAGTGCTTAAATGTGGTCCGGATTTGCATGAGATCATCTTCCTGCGTTGCGAACACAAAGTTAAAATTTCCAATAATTAGCAATTTTACTTTGTGTTCATAAAGCAGAAAAAGATGATCACATCATGCAAATATGAACACCAAACCAAACAAGGGTAACTGTTAAAAAACGAAAAACATCTCGGCTTCTAAATTCGTCTTACATTATAATTATAATTTTAAGAATAATGTATTAATTGCACTAATGAAAAAAAAATAACAAAAGTATATCTGTTATTTCCGACTAATTAACTATCATAAATTAAAGCTACCAAGAGAAAAGGAGACTAAAGAGTTTCAAATTTTATCATTTATTATTGACCAGATTTGACCCTTTAAAAACCAATAATAACATACGCATGCACAAAATGCATATGTGCTTTAATATGTCAAAATTTTGTAGACATTTATGCATATATTCAATTAAGTTTTTATAAAAACTGCACAGAATAAATATAAAATTACAGACGTTATATTTGCACAAGTAGAAAAATAAAGATTTACTTGCACATTGAACAAGTTAATTTTTTTTTGCAATTGTGCAAGTTTTATTTTGAATTTTAAACACTTGTAACATACGTAATCACATATTATTATATATATTATATATATTATTGATCAAAATTTTCCCAAGCTGGACTGATAAATAATAAATAATAAATAATAAACTTGTTTTGCAGTAAATAATTTCTATACATTTCGAGGTTTAACTTTTATTAAGTAAGGTGACTCAGGATTAATTTATTTCGAACATAAGTAAATGTTTAAACAGATCTTATTTATGTTTTGAAATTCTAAAATTAGAAATCAAATAGAAGTATAACATATTACATATAATATCATATAAAACAAATAAAATTTATAGAACACTTATTTCTAAACAAATATGTCTATTCATTTAATCGAGATCATTACGAATCACCCTATTGTTCTTTATCTCAGTGAGCGATAACAAATCAGCACATGAATTATAATGAATCAAATCGATTATCACTATATTAAGTTTTGAATGTTCAATGAATATTTAATGAATTTATCCGTAAATTCATTCAATTTAAAACAAAATAAATTGCTGATCAAACCTCTCTAATCCAGAATTATATTTGGTGAATATATCCGCGTATTTATTGAGGATTTGGACCAATATCCCGCTATTAAAGTATTTGAATGGAATATCTGGATTTCATTTTTCGACTGGATCAGATAGTAAAAAATTTTGAACTTATAAACTTTTAATTTTTCACCAGGTACAGGGCGACAGTAATTTTTAAATTTTGGTGTTAATTTACCAAATTTGTAAGTAACCCGAAAGTTACCGCTGAATAATTTATATTGATTCCGAAAGTACCCATATTTATGTTCGTTAATTGTCTATAATCACGAGACATTCCGATAATGCCACGGCAAGTTACCATTAACAACCCTGCTGGATGGTGAAATGATAGTAAGGTTTTTTTTTTTTTTTAAAAAAAAAAAAAAAAAAAAAAAAAAAAAAAAAAAAAAAAAAAAAAAAAACCTGGGTCGCTGGGTCATAGAGTTAATCTGCGATATGAAAACTGATTATATAAGTTTGTGCGGCCTTATTATGTTTATTTAACCCCTTGTCAAAGTTCAAGATATTTACTTGAACAAAAATTTTAAGCGGTAAAGAAGTCAATTTTAGTTTGGTCAAAATTACAAAATTCCCATCCTAGACTGTCTCGATTCTGAATTGAGCCAATTCCAATCTCAAGTACAACACATACATAATGATAAAACCTGTGCATATATGTGTAAATTAATTTTTTAGAGTTATTTTTTGTTAACTAGACATTTGAGTTTACTTATGTTTAAAGGTTAATGTAAAATACTAAGAACCCATAATTTTACATGCTATCTCTCCCATCGAATTACGAAACACATAAGGGGAAAGAGTATGGATACCGCGATGCAAAGATCTTAAAGAAAAAGCATAACCAATTCAGTCCCCCTATACTACAAGCTTCTACTTCTACTGAAAATAGAGCTCTGTATAAATTCAATCAATGGTCTAGCCTATTTTATAGATATAACACATCCCCATCCTTTATCGATAACATAGCTTACAGAGACTAAGATTGACTTCTATTTAGCAAAGTATTGGTCGTAGGTAAACCAGCCTAAGTCTCAGTTTTCCCTGTTGTAATATGTAACTACATGTAAATGGATGGATTCGATGTAATTTATATATTAAACCTAATAAAGAAATTGAGGCAAGACCTCGCTTTAAAAAAGGTTAATATAAACATGAGTTTTTTAACTGCCTTTTTTATATTAAAATCGCTGATTTATAATGAATACAAAATTTTTAAACGTGTCAATTGATCGTTATATCAAGATACTCTATCATTCGGCTGTTGAAACCCATACTATTCCATTCAACAGTGATAGTACTTTACTTTAATAAATCCTTTAAATGCTCAAATAAGAATGATGTCAAGAAAGAAGTAATGTTTTATTTACAAATATTTCTCTGACATGGCATTCGAAATTAAAAAAAAATCCTCAATTTATATAAAAAAAGACAAAAAAATAAATGCATCTCATGAACCTCATGAGAGCATGAGTGCATAGTAAATAAAATAAAATAATGAAATAAGAATTCAAGACAAGTTGAATGAATTTATTAGTTAACTAAATGCTTACAGCACGCTGTAAACGTTATAACGTTACTATAAATGTTTTGAGCATTCTTTAATGATGTGATAAGCGTCATCAAAATATAGTATTGCATAGAAATAATAATGACTAAATGCAAAATTAAATAAATAATATTTTATAAATTTTATATACATTAAAAGAGAATTATAGTCATCATCAAGACTGGCATATTAAACAATTGGATTTAATAAATTTACTAGTTCTGGAGTGATAAGTGATTTTCTAACAGATTTGGGCTTGGGACCCCTTTTTTTAGTAGGCTTAATATATACACATTCGCGATTATGTCTCTTACAATTCGTGCATACCGTTTCACCCGAACACTTTTCCTTTCTATCTCGACAACTGGTACATGCCAGTGTCACGTAAGAGCGAACTTTTCTCGTTATTTCAGATTTATAAAGTTGGTTTGTTCCTTTAAATGTGTTGGATTGTGAGGTTTCCATTGAATTACAACATATTGCACAGTATGGATGATATAGATTATTATGTAAGTTATAATATGGGTTGTAAGTGATTAAATTCATTCTTTGATCGAATGTCGCGAATTTATGAGTTGATGAATTGATGATAATCAAATGTAAAAAATATTTCGTGTTCGTGATGTTTTTTTTATTACAAACTTCGATTTATATAGATTTTTTTCAATTATCTTTACTTTATTGATTCCAATTTAGAAATTTCTTTTTCATTTTTTTTTCAGTTCCTATTGTTGCACGAGAATTTTGTCAGAGTTTTTTTTTAATGGTGTGCTTTTCGTTGAAATTTACGATGTAGCAAAATTTCAATCAAATTCAAACCCGTATACTATTCATTCCGTATACTAATCATTGCCATTAGCAATTACTGTACTAGAAAATTCCGTTTAATTTTGTTTGATAAGTATATATTTAGTGTCAATAGAACTAAAAGAATACATAAATCGAAGGTATCGAAAAGGTGTTCTTTAAAGTTTGGCGCATGACAACAATGTGGTTGACAATTTTGGTAATCAAAGGAAAATTAAGTAATGTAACGGTAACATCCAGTAATACAGTAATTATACCGGATTTTAATTCCGACGGAAAATGGAATTTTCTATTTAGTTTAACAAAATCTTTTATTTAGCGTTATGTGTAATGCGCTGTAGTAATTGTCACATGCTGCGGAATTTTAACAACGTGAAGATTTCATTGGAAATTAGTTCCGGGCACAGGTTCCATGTCGATGCAAAGGTGTACGCAATAATTTTCTACCCCGGAAAATACTTTTGCGTTTTACTATTTTTATATTGGTTTCTTATTCACCTTATCACAAAGCAAAATATTTGTTCATTCACTGGTTATATAACATATAAATTAGCAAAAAGACTTATTTTTCAGATCGTCTTTTTAAGACGTTTTTTTATGAGTGAATCCCGTGATTTATATGCCAGTTTTCAATTATTTTAAACCTCTTTCTTCTTCTTCATAAATATGGGTAAAGAGAAAAAAGAAGAAAGGAAACAAAAAAGTAAAGAAAATAAACGAAAAAACATTTTAAACGCTTGTAGCTGTTGCAGAATAAAAAAGATAAGATGTAGCGGAGGTGCACCATGTGTCTATTGTACCCGCAACGGACTAATGTGTCTTTATCCACCCGCTAAGAAACGTGGTCCTAAAAATCGCCAGAAAAATTTATTACATAATGACATTAGTCGTGTACAAAAAAATGATACAATTAATAATCTTACTGAAAGGATTAATAATGCTGAAAATATGCTTGTCGATTTAAACAAAGGTATTATGCGTCTTCAACAACTATAGTTTTGTATTATGAATTATTATTGTTTATGTTGTTAAGAAATTTTTTAATACAGTAGTTTCCGATGAATTGATAGATAAAAGCAGAGAACCTTCTGCACAATCATTTGATAAACACTCGCAGTCAATAACTGCAACTACGTTTGCGTATGAACAGTCGTTCCTCTCAAGTACCGGTAAGTCTTTTTTTTTTTTTTACTTAAGATGTGTCGTGAATTTTATCAAACTCATTATGTTGGTTCAAAACAGTCTACCAGGAAACTGTTAACAATTACATGAACCTGCAATATGGTAATTCCACTAGCCCAATTGAGTTTACCGAGAATTCTTTACAATATTTTTCTCAAGGTATAATTTTAGATTTACGATTTATACAAACATATAATTTAGCAATTACATATTTATATATGTTCTACTTTTATCTTGTTTCGATAGATATTTCTCCTTTTTATCAAAGCAACAATATGATTCTTACTTCTCAACAATCTGACTTTGAAGGACAATCTTATGTATTACAAGACACGTTACCTACCTTTCTCGAAGATAACACACTTCTCTCGGAAGTTTATTCTACTTTAATTACAGAAGAATCTAATCTTACAGAAGCATTCCCAAGTGATAAACATTCTCTTTAACGTACAAGTTTTAAAAATCATTCTTATGTATTTAAATTTATTAAGTTTATTTGCAAATATAAAACAAGCTCATTTGCAATGTTCTTTCATTAATCACTTTCGAATATATCTAAAAAAAATTAAATATACATATAACTTTTATAAGAAATTAGGACACTAGAGTTTTTTTTTTATAATAAACTAATCTATTAACTATATGACTATATGACAGTCTAATTGTTTTCTTTGTGTTACAATATGATGACTCAAAATATATACGAATTTAGAATATAATTTCTGGTTAAGGTCACCCTAACGTTAAGTTCTTCGTTTATTTGATCTTTTTGATATTGCTTTGAAACAAATACTCAAATATACTCAAATTGTGGTTCAAATGACTTATTCAAGTCTTGGTTTGTTAATTTAGGTTGACAGACAGTTCAATCGTTTTCAATTTAAGTTAATAGTAAAATTCGGATTATCTATTTTTATTTTCTGGACATCAAAGAAAAACATTGCATAAACGGCGCATGATTCAAAATCTTTTAGAAAATTCCGCACAGAATAAATGATGGTATGATAGAACCTGATGAACATAAAATATGAAATACAAGGCCGGGAATTTTGGAATCTATTATGTATTAAATAAGCGTCAATGATCCAATGAATTTTGAAGAGAGCAATATACTTCTAATTTGATAGTTGATTGTATGTGGTTACAGTTTTAGATATTATAAAGATACTGGACTTAAAGAATGATATGTATCATAATTTTTTACTAATCTCTTCGCTTTTCTACACTATAATTAGTTACACCTATCATCCCAACATAGCCATTGTGCTCACGAATTTATTTCAAAATATCAATTAGAATATACAATAAATGATCGAGAGTACTGTTCATTAACCCTTTGTAACAGACCTATGATTTTAGGTACAGTAGATTTATTAAAAAAGATTATAACTATTATTTTATATACATATATTTACAAAGTTCTTTAAGAAACGTAAAATTATTTTAGAGTAATATTTTTGCACAACTTCAGAATTTTATAAGGAGGGTGAACATCGATTGCAAGCTGCAGGGGTGATTACAATTAAAATTGATTTAGTAGTTAATCGATTAAATCATGAATTTTCATTGGTATCGATTATAACTAGTCAGCTGTGTCACAAAATAAATATCTTTAAAGAGAAGGTCAAGTAAAGTTAATTTTTTGTTTCTTAGAACCCGGACGGGTCAAAATTTGTAAGTTTAAGAAAAAAATTTTAACCAAATTTACTATCCGATTGGTTTTGTTTTCAAAAAATCCAAACTAAAAACTTTTCTATGTAATTTTTTAAAAATAAAATTAAAAGCCAGGTATCGGGTTAAATCTTTATGTTATAAGAATCAAAAGACTAACTTTATATAGCCTAATGATAATAATATTTTTAAAGTTTTTTTTTTTTTTGATTTATATGAATTATTTTAAAACCTTATTGTAAACACAGAATATGATTATGCTTAAATTGAGGTATGTTAACCATATTTATATTTAAATTTAAATATTTAAAATATATTCGTTAATTTATTTATTAACCAAAAACAGATAACGAGTAACAGAAAAAAAAAATTTAATAACTTAAAAACTTTTTTAATTAATAAAAAAATTTTTAATGACTTATTAAATATTGATTAGATCTTAGTTCGTAACATTATTATAACTAATATAAAAAATAGCAATACTTACTTACTATATAATGTGCAAGAGTATAAGTTTGAACTTGATTTTAAATTAAACTAATTTAGATTAAAATTTAAAAAAAAATTATTTTTTGTGCTTTATTTTATAGAAAAAATCTATTTGTAACAGCCTGTTACATAACATAAGATCAGTATTAATGTTAGGATTAGGGTTAGGGTTAGAGTTAGGATTAGAGTTAAGATTAATACAAAATTGCGAAAAATTATATATAACTTTATTGTAAGAATTAAGATTTGTGCTAAATAGTAAATTTTATTGCTTTTTGGTTTAGAAATATAATTTAAAAAAAATTTAAAAAAGTTTAAATCTATATTATAGTAAAGTTTAATAATTTAAAATTTTTTAACAAATTAAAAACACAAATTTATTTGTACAGTATTACAATTTAAAAATTAATAATTCTAAAAATTATAAAATTTTTTCAATTTGGCAATTATGCCACTACTTTATTTTTAACATTTCTATATGAAATTGTAAAATATTTCTAACTTTCTAAGAGTTTTTAATCTTAAAGAGTAATTCATTTAGTTATTCTTATAATATCTAGAAGTAATCTGCTATATCAAAGTTTTCTTTTCTTGAACTAATTCCCCTTGATAAAATTTTAGTCCAAATTCTAAACTTGATTTATTATACTTGTCTACTTTTTAAAGGTAGAGAATACTATTTTAAAATTATATATAAACTTAATAATAAATTTTTTTTATACTTTATAAAAAATTATATTAAGTAAACTAATTTTAATTCTTAAAAAAAGTTTGTAAAACAGGTTTTTATAATTCTATTGATAGTAAATTATTAAAATTGGTTAAAAATGCAGTAAGTTATAAAGTTTTAAAGATTGGGCATTAAAATTTATTAATAAAACTAACCTATAAAGTTGCATAAATTGACTAATCAGGATTAGCAATTTTGTGCAACCCAAAAATTTTGGGCCAATCAAAAAAAACTTTGTAATATATAAAGTATATTTTTTTAAAATATAATAATAGTTCAAAATTTTATAATAATAAATAAAGGATATTGTTAAATATCACAGATTGCTATATGCAAATTAATATAATTGGCCAATTAAATCACAGGATTTTGTATAACAAAATGAATAAAAAATTAAGAAAAATTACAAAAAAAGATTAAAATTTTAAATATCTTGAAATTTTGTAAACTAGTCTTGGGCTTCTAATTAAAAGTTTTTAGTACTTAATTTTGTATATATATATATATATACATGCTTTAACTCTAATCTTAATACAGTTCAAACCCAGGTGGCAATCATTTTACCAACAATTACTTCATAGACATGCTATTTCATTGCCAAATTATTTACTAATATTTTATTTTACTAATAGTTTATTTTATTAAAGCTTATTTTATTGAAGCTTATTTTACTAACAAAGTAATTCTGGTTATTGTTATTAGAGTTAGAATAGAATCAATATTAAAGTTAGTGTGCTTTATAGAAAAAAACTTGTTAGCAAAATGAGCTTTAGTAAAACAAACTGTCAGTAAAATGAACTTGTCAATAATATTTTGGTAGCAAAATAGGTATTGATAAAGTAATTGTTGATAAAATAATATAGACTCTTTGAATTCTAATCTTAACTAATAATAATTATAAATTTTTTTAAATATTAATGGATAGAATTTACCTGTACTAGATCTAGTACATTGTACTAGATCTAGTACATTGTACTAGATTTAGTACATGATTAAACTTAATTATTTTTAAAATTAACTACTTAATTAAATATTTTTTAATAATATTTTAACTTATGGGCTACTTGTTTTAAAAAACTTATAGCTTTACATAGCTTTTTAAATTTTATACATTTTTTTTAAATTCGCATTTGCTAGTTTAATCTAGTTTTTTACACATTTAATAGTAATTTTACAAAATATTTTGATTATAAAAAAATTTTTATTAAATAAATTTATTTAAACTATTAATAAAGGAAATTGCTAATTTACACCACATATGATTATCACCTGTAGTCAATTTACCAATTAAAATTCAGGATCAGGTGTAACATATAGATCAATTTTTGTGTAACAAAAACAAAAAATTTTTTAAAAAATTGCTAAAATTGCTTCTAATCTAAAATTTTGTCTATAAAACTACTTTTTTTTATGCAAAAAAAAAATTCCTCACTAAATTTTGGTATAAACTATGCCCCCTGCCCCATCCCAGTTCTCACCCTTACCCTAATATTAAAGAGATTTGATTTTTATTTAATAAAAGTTGTTGTTTTGTTTATTTTTTTATGCATTGTAGATCACAGGTGATAATCACCTGTAGTGATTATTAGTTATTTTCATTAATAAAATTATAAATATAAGTTTGTTAGTTTTAATTATAAAATTTTATTTAAAATTAGATTAATATATAGGAAGTAATCTATATTTGAAATTTTTGCTAGTAAATACTATATTACTAATATATCCAATTTATATATAAAAATTAGATATAATTTATTTAAAATTTAAAGTAATATAACTTGAGATATACTAATTTAGTATTAAAAGAAATTTTGTAATTGAAATTAGATAATAAATATTTATAATTTTGACTAAGAATTTAGAAAATTTAATTAGCAAAAAATTTTTTAAACTCTAGTTAAAGTAAAATAATAATTTGTAAAAATTTTTAAAAAAAGCTTATAATATAAGTAATAATTGTCGCAGATCGTAATTTAAAATGAAATCTACATTCTATACTTAATCTGCTAGCCTTCTAAAACCCATTAATACTTGTTTATTATAATTTTTTTTTAAAACTAACCCTAATCCTAAACCCCTAACCCTAAAAAATACACCTCAAAAAAATTTAGTTTTCGAGATTTTATACTATCATTTCATTTTAATTTGGATTTCATTATGATCTGTCACAGTAATTATTATAATATAACTAATAATAATATTTTTTTTATAACAAGCCTATACAATTTTTTATTTATTTATTTTTTTTTTAAACTTAGGCAGTTTCGCCGATACTGCACTTAAAAAACATATGCAAATAATTACTTAAAATAAAAGTCTGATATCACCCAACATTTCACTTAATTTGATGAATTCTTAAATGTGACCTGCCGCACTGATTCAAATTTAAACATCTTATCATGACTACCTACTTTTTAAACCTCCTTTCTTAGCTTTCTGAGTAGGGGTAATCTACTAGAAAAAAACATATCGTGAAATAAAAGGAAAAATATAAAAGGGAAAAACTCAAAATACCTAAATGAAAAACCAATTGAAATCAAATAAAACAAATAGAAAGAAAAAGAAGGAGGCAAAAAGCCGCAGTATATGATAGTATAGTGCCACTAGGCAGCATAGAGAAAACAAAAAGAAAACACAAAACATAAAAGAAACAAATCTATAACTAATGATAAAAATTATATAATACTGCGCAAGGAAATGCTTCGCCAAAGTATTATATGTATATAAAAGAAAACAAAAAAACGTTCTGGAATTTAGTTTCACAGATCTGCCTACTCCACTGTGCCACGTCTTATTACACGTCTGTTCCTGTTTATTAACTTGCATGCCTTCTTCCCAATTAGGATAGGAACAACAATGCTGATCTTTTGGAGTGAGTATGCTGAATTTCTCACTTTCTGTCCAAAAATCCAGAAAAACAGCTTCAAACGAAAATATGTAGTGGGTATATGGTCAAATATGTTCTTGTAACCAAAAACCTTAGAAAGAGTGTTGAAAAACTCATTTTTTAGTTCATCACCTAGCCACGCTAGAATACCTTCGTCAATGAAAAAAAACTTCTACCAGAATTTCTTGTACCAAGGGCCCTACTGCTAGTTATCTTGCACAACCAATGCTTCTGGCTTGCATGTCGAATATATAAGAAGTCCCAGTAGGAATAAGTTTGATTTTTATAAAAACCAGTATTAGTATGCAGCTGCTTCGTCTTTTACTAAAAATTTTTTGTTTTTCTTTTGTCTGGAAATTTGTACAAGTGATTGTTGGAAAGAGTTTTTTATATCTTTTACAATTTTTTATTTATTAAAACTTTTCATTTGCCAAATATATTAATAAATTATAATTATAATTGACTTTACAAATGTACAAAATCTAGTATATTGGAAATCACAAAAAATACAATACATAAAAAAAATTTTTTTATAAAAATTTTATTATTAATTTAAAAAAAATACTGCTAAACAATTTTTGAATACTTATTAGATTTTTGTATATAAAAAAAATTAAACTATTAATTTTTTTAAATTGTTAATGCATTTTTTAAAATGTACTAAATTTAGTACAAAAGAATAAATCCAATCTATTAACCTATAATATTACAACAGTATTACAACCCACTAAATTGAACAAAATCCTAAATAAATTGTTTTGTAAAATTTTAATAAAGATTTGTTATAAACTTTACCAAGCTGCTATCAGGTACAAAGTCTATTCACTAGATGTTCTGTGCATAAAATAGAGATAAAAAAGACTTGCAGACTTTTAAACGAGGCACCTTGGCAGACTTTGGTACTATTGAGCAAAGAAGTAGTAGAGAACCTCTGGAGCTTTGTCAAGTTCTATGGATATAAAAATAGAAGTAGAAACTTGGTTAAATATACTATTCTATATAGCATAACTCTTACAATTCCCTCTGTTTTGGTACTTTATACGGCATTCTCTTGGACTTTTCAAAATTTCAAAAAGTGGGCGATTTAGTTTACCCCTCCAAAAAATCAGCAATAGTTACTCCTTTCAAATTGGGAGCATGTCTACTATATTGGAATCAAGTCACGAGTAAAATTGGGTCCTTTGAGATAAACAATGAATGACACATAAGATATTTGAAGTAAATACGAAATGAAATTTCTTTTTAGAAAGTTCTTTTAGATATATTTTCTTTTTCTTTACTTTCTTATGTATGTATATATAATACTTAGATAAGGCAATTCCTTGTACAGTATTATATAATTTTTATTGTCAGGCATAGACGTAAATAGTGCTATTATAGCTATTTATTCTTTGCCTTCTTCTTTTTTCTACTTTTATATTGTTTTTCTTTGGTCTTTCATTTAGGTTGCATAGTTTTTTCCCTCTTTTTACTTTCCTTTTTATTTTTCTATATATGTTTTTTTTCTGGCAGAATCCTGCTACTCATAAAGTTAGAAAAAGAGGATTAAAGAATAGGCAGTTATAATAGGCGGCAAACTCCAATCAATAATTCAGAAATTCTAAATTTAATGAAGTGATGAGTTTTATGATAAGAGAAATGTTTGAAATAGCAGGTTACTTTTAAGGATCTTTATAACACCTTGATGGGTCGCACTTTATAATATTAGCCAACTTAAAGTTAGGTTTTCATTTTGTACTGGTATTACATAAATGATTAATAAAGTTGCAGCATAACTACCAAATAATTAAAAAAAAAATAAAAATAAAAATTTGTTGTAAGGGCAGTGACTAAAGATGGGCACCATGCACATGATGCATGCATGCATGCATGCATGCGCATGGTCTAAGCAATTTAATACTAATATGCCCATACAAAAAAAATAATTGATAATAAATTTTGCTACAAAATAACTATCTTGGTGTGACTAGTGCTTCTAGATCCAGTTCAGGTCTGGTCCAATCTGAGTCTGATCTGGGATCAGACCAAACTCTAAAATTTATCAATATCAAACTTTAGACCAGACTCAAACATAAGTCTGCAAACTAACTGAATCTGAATATTTTTATATGTATTTTTTTGTGCTGATCAAGCTTATTTAGTACATAAAGTTAGAATTAATTGGTAAAATTTTGTGAATCATAAGATTTTATAGAATTTTATTAATAAAATTTTACAAAATCTTAAAATCCACAAATTTTTATTAATTAATTCTAACAAAGCGCACTAAGTAAACTTGTTCAACACCTAAAAATACATTAAATCGGCAGGTTATTTTTATTTTACTTGAAATTGGAGAAACGATGCATAATTTTGGATTTTTGATCAAAAAAGTCAAATTTAAGCATCTTTTCTCCAAATTTCAAGTAAAATAAAAACAACTCTGCCGTTTAATGTATTTTTAGGTGCTGAACAAGTTTACTTAGTGCATTAAGTTAGAATTAATTAGTAAAATTTTGTGAATCATAAGATTTTATAGAATTTTATTAGTAAAATTTTACAAAATCTTAAAATTCACAAATTTTTACTAATTAATTCTAACAAAACGCACTAAGTAAACTTGTTCAGCACCTAAAAATACATTAAATTGGTAGGGTTGTTTTTATTTTACTTGAAATTTGGAGAAAAGATGCTTAAATTTGACTTTTTTGATCAAAAATCTAAAATTATGCATCTTTCCTCCAAATTTCAAGTAAAATAAAAACAACTTAGCCAATTTAATGTATTTTTAGGTGCTTACAAGTTTACTTAGTGAACTAAGTCAGAATTAATTAGTAAAGTTTTGTGAATCATAAGATTTTGTAAAATTTTATTAATAAAATTCTATAAAATCTTATGATTCACAAATTTTTACTAATTAATTCTTACTTCTTGCACTAAGTAAACTTGTTTAGCATCAAAAAATACATATAAAATATTTAGACTTAAACTAGTCTACAGACTTCTGACCAGAATTAGCTATAATGCATAGAACATGCGCATGTATGCATGCATGCATGCATGCATGCAACATACCATGCGCATTCATGGTGTAGAAAAATACCACTTTGCCCATCTCTAGCAGTGACAGATATTACGTAATATTCTAGGAGGAAGGGGGTCAAAAAAATTTTTATATAAGACTAATTATACAATTTGATTGGCTAATTGATCTTATGTGAGTGGGAGGAGGAGTAGCTCTATAATAAAATGATATTATATAATATATGCCACTGCTCTAATTTAAAAAAGTTTTATTAGTAGAATATATTAATTTGGAATTTGTTATAAAGTGCACCGTGCACTCAGTGCACCCCTTGGGTAACCCTGTTATGTTACTAAGCTATTTCGCAATTTTACTAGGGTAACCCTGTTGTGTTACTAAGCAAAAATGCTCCTCTCGCAATTTTACTCTAAACTCAACCCTAACCCTAACCCTAACCCTAAATCTAAACCTAATTCTAACCCTAACTCTAAATCTAATCCTAAATCTAACCCTAACCAACCCTAACCCTAACCCTAATTTTTATACTAAATTTATAGGGTGCACTGAGTGCACCGGTGCACTGTTTAGATTTTTTCTATTAATTTTATATAAAAATTTCAAAATATTTGATAAATCTATATAAAAATGATTTACCGTATATGTCCGAAAATAAGCTACTGCCTAAAATAAGCTACTCTCCTGATTTTTTTTAAAAATCTTAAAAAATTCGTTAGCAGTTGCTACATATAAAACTTTTTCTACTAAGTAAACTTCAAAAAGTCGATTAAGTAAAGTTGTTCAGCGCATCAAAATACACTTATAGTAAAAATTTGGTGTCATTTGGATAACTTTTATTAGTACGTTTTTCAATTTTTTCAAACAATGCTATATTTCGAAAATAAGCTACTTTACAATTTTTCGTATAATTTTTTGCCCAAAAAAGGTAGCTTAATTCGGACACATATGGTATTAACCTTTGTCTTTTTTCTCTAAAAAAGAATTTTACTAGAAAAAACACAAATATAGAAAATAAAAAAATATATTATAAATAATTTATACTATTTAAATGACTAACCAAAATATCAAAAAAATATAAAAAAAAAATAAAAAAAGGATTGCTTAAAGCCAGATCTATCACAAGATCTTCTGTTTTGCACAACTAATCAAAATTACAAGTTTTGTTTAAACAGATTATCTTGACAAAGCAAAAAAAGTAAAAAATGCAAAAAATATAAAAAATAAGTATCTAAACCTTTTTTGGTCCATTAAAAAAAATATTAGAAAGATAATTTTACAAATAAAGTTTTTTAATTTTAGCTTTTATAGGCTCTAAACTGATTATAACCTTAATATTAATTTAAATTAATAATGAATCCAGCTTTAAGTACTGTAAATTTCTAAAAATAAGCTATTCCGAAAATAAGCAACCCCCTGATTTTTTTTAAAAATCTCAAAAAATCTATTGGTAGTTGCTATATATAAACATTTAAATTTTACTAAATAAAACTCAAAAATGCTATTAACTGTTAAGTAAACTTGTTCAGAACACCAAAATATACTTATAGTAAAAATTTGGTATTATTTGGACAACTTTTTATTAGTAAATTTTTTTAATTTTTCAAAAAATTTAACTATTCAAAAATAAGCAATCCTATATTTTTTTGTGTAATTTTTTGTCCAAAAAAGGTTATTTTATTTTTGGAAATATATGGTATTTACCTAAAAGAAAATAGAACATCATAGTCTATTTTTGTCTATGCTAAACTATAAAAATTATATAATACTGTACAAAAAAAAAGTTTTGCCAAAGTATTAAATATACATAAAAGAGAAAAAGAAAAACTATATCTAAACGAATATTTAAAAAGTAATTTTTTCTTAATTTTTCTCTAAATATTTTATATATTATCTATTGTTTATTTCAAATAATCTAAAATTCACTTGTAACTTGATTTCGATTTGGTAAATATATTTTTAGTTTGAAAAAATTAAAACTGCTGACCTTTTAAAAAAAGTTAGCTAAAATATCACTTTGTTAAAATTTTAAAAAGTTCAAAAAGACATCAAAAGAGAAATACTAAATCAAAGAAGTTTGTAAAGTTATATTATATAGAATAATATATCTAACCAAGTTTTATTTCTATTTTTATACATAGAACTTGATAAAGCTTTAGTTCTTTATTATATCTTTGCTCAATAGTACTAAAGCCTATTAAAATGTCTTGTTTATAAATTTAACAATTTTTTTATCTTTCTAATTTGATTATAAAAATTTAAAAAAATAAAATATTAAAAAATTTATTATATAATAAGTATATTATAATATATTTACAATAAAATAATCTAAATAAACTTTATTAAATTCAATTAGAAAGATATTAAAATAGCTTTGTTCAAAGTTTTAAAAAAATTAAAATAATTTTATTTTAATAAATATTTAAACTTTTTTTATATTTTTTAATAGGGAAAATAAATTTGTCGCACCTGCAACATATCGCACCCTGCTTTGACCAATCAAATTGCATGATTTTATAGACAAAAAATTTTATTTTTTAAAAATTTAAAATTTTACTTAATAAAGTGTAATATATATATAATAGCACATCATATAATGTAAAATTTTATTCTGAACAACTTTTTCTAAGTCGTAAAGATAGGTTGTCTTAGTAAAAAAACGTTTTTAAGAAAAATCAAAAATTTCCAAAGTTAGCTCATATAAAACTTTTTTTTTACTAAAATAATCTACTTTTTTAACTTAGAAAAAGTTGTTTAGTGTAAAATTTTACATGTAATTCTTAAACATAAATATAGATTATATTGGTAAAAAAAAGTTTTATATGTGCTAACTAATGTTGCAAACATTTATTAAGGTAGTCACTATCCACGGCATTACGGAAATGACGTTGAGGTCATACTACCTTTAGATTAAATTGCCGTAATATTGTACATGGTAGTAGAGTAGTGGGCCGTGAGTGATGACTTACGCCGTGAGTGATCCCGTATGCCATGAGTGGTGCCGTAACAATCTCAAATAACAATGCTATTTATACTTAAGACTATATAGATAGGGTTGAAAGGGTTGAGTGTTGTCGTTTTTGTTTTCTAATGTCCTTATTCTTGGGATGCTACACTGTCTGGCTAGGCCCAAACCAAACCCGAAAAAATATTTTAAAAAAAAGCTGGCTGGGCTGGGCTTTATTTTAAAATTAGGCCCGATTCTACTATTAAAATCGTGAGCCACTCACTGCTAAGATTATAAATCTAATGTTGAAGTCACTCATCACAAACTGCTAAAATCTGCCCATTGTTTATTGTTGAAATTATTAACCTGCGAGCAGGGTTGGCAATGGAGCCAATAGAGCTCAATGGTTATGCGAATAGAGCCCAAAAAATTAGTATCCATTAGCTCCATTCAGAGTTTCATTGATTGGTATTGAAAACCTCTAGGTTTTATCTAACAAAATTCAGTTAGTTAGACTAGTCACTTACCCTACGTTGGAATATTCTGATTGGTCGATATCGTGATGGATAGACATTTAATTTTTTAATACCATATATTACCAAATAAAAGCTACCAAAATGTTGAAAAAAATGAGAATGTTTTCGGGCTAAGCGAGGGGTAGCTTCTATTCGGGCCTATTTTACTATTTAAACATAATAACCTTTTTCAAATTCTTTGAGTCCAAAATCGTGGGGTAGCTTTTATTCAGTAACATACAGTATATAGGATTACTGTAAAGTGTATATGTTTGGCATTTTCTCATATCAAAAATTTTCTTTGTTTTCATAACTGATAATGACTTGGGTGTTTATAATATTCTTATTGCGCTAATATTATTATCATGCCTCTAATATTAAAGTTAATTTATTCAAGAAATCCCATTTTTATTTAAGATTATTGTATGGCAAATAGATACAAAACAGATCTATACTACGATATACGGCACTTATGCGGCATACAGCACTTATACGGTATACAGCATTTATACGGCATATGGCAATTCTACTTATACGGCAAAATGTGCCGTATGACATAGTAGTTGTGTCGAGGATAGCTACCCTCAAGATTTTAAATGTTTGCACCTCTAGTACTAACAATCGAAATTTTTGATTTTTCTTATAAAACGTTATTTTTTACTAAGACAATCTATCTTTATAACTTAGAAAAAGTTGTCCATAATAAAATTTTACATTATATGCTTTGATATCGCTTATTTATTTTTACATTTTACTAGTAAAATTTTTAATTTTTAAAACTTAAAATTTTTTCTACAAACTTGTGCAATTTGATTGGTCAGAATCAGGAGTGCGACATGTCACAGGTGTGACAAATTTCTATTTCCTTTTTAATAAGTCTTACTAGCTATAACAGATAATTATTATATATCAGGGTGAAACCTGCGCAGCTAGCTAGTAAAACCCATTTTGATTATAGGGTTTGAGTAAAATTCGCGTTAGCATAGTGTGTTTTATAGGTTAACAGGACCCTGAAATATATAAGATAGGTCAGGTATGAGTTTGCTTATTTTTGAGGTTTTTTATGCAGATCTTTTCAATTTATAGTAATTTTTTGCTTATTTTTGAAGTTTTTGCTGCAGAGCTTTTCTTTTTTAGTAACCCTATAATTAACCTGACCTATTTTTGTATATTCCAGAGTTCTAGATTAACGCAAATTTCACCCTCATATAATCTGCATAGTGGGTTTTACTAGCTAGCTGCGCAAGTTTCATCTTGTTGTATAATTATTACTAGGATACTTATATTACAAAAACATACATATTAAGTAAATAGAATTAGATATTAATATTCAAGACTTTTAAAAATCTTATGAAAACATAATTGGACCTTATACCATAATCTATATTATATTATATAAGGTAAACTGGGGTATTGTGACGAAGGGGGTATTGTGACGAATTGCAATATCTCGTGATCCCGTGATTAGAATCAGATAAAACTTGAACCATTAGAATTCTCTCATCAAGAGAAATCGAATAGTACAAATTTTGTCTGATTCTGATTATTGAGTCACAAGATATTTGAACTAACGCAGATTTTTAATATTTTTTTAATTTTTAATTAAAATTTTTTATGCATTTGTGGTCAGAGCCAAGCAATTTTTATACCAATTGATTCTTCTTATTGAGAGAAATCGATTGGTTATAAGAAGTGCACAATTTTGATCTTGGATCACAATAAATCCATATTTAAAGAGTAAAATATATATAAAGTTGTAACAAAAGGAGTATTTGACAAATTGTTATATCTTGTGACCCTGTAATCAAAATCTGACAATTTTAATATCATTTGATTCTTCTCGATAAGGGGAATCAAATGGTGTAAGTTTCACTTGATTCTGATTACTGGATCCCAAGATATCACAATTTGTCAGAATACTTACCAGTATCCAAATTTTCTATTTTTTTAATAAAAATTCAAATTAAGATATTTTGGGATCCATTAATCAGAATCACATGAATTGGTATCATTTGATTTAGCTTAATGTGCCGAATTGCATGATACTAAAAATTTTTGTTTTCGATTAATAGATCATATGATATGATCGGAATATTATCAATTCATCATAATACCCTATTTTACTTTATAAAAAAAAAAACTTATTTGTAACAGCCTGTTACATGCTTATTTGTAACAGCCCATAAGGCCACATTAATATTAAAATAGAATTAGATTAGGGTTAGAATCAAAATTAATACAGAATTGCGAGAGGAACATTTTTTGTTAGAAGTGCAATAGGTGTTGTCTTAGTAAAATTTTGAGTTAGAAATAAAGGCTGTTACAAAAATAAGCATGTAACAGGCTATTACAAATAACATTGTCCTTATAAAAAACAAAAGACAATTAATATTTGTACATGGGGTATTTGAAGACAGAGATATATAAAACCATTCAATAACCCAAAATTTTGATAATAAAATCTTTTTTTGTTTTATAACAAAAAAATTCTTGCAAAATCTGGTATAAACTATACTTCACTCTAATTCCAAATTCATTCTTATCCTAACTATAAGAAAGGACTTAATTTTTTATTCATAGAAATTGTTTTAATTAGCATGTTATACAAATTTGCAAATTACAAAATTAATAAATTGGAAATATGTTTTTTATATACCTGCATGCTATGCACTCCTATATATATGAATATAAATTAGATCAAAATCATTAAAATAATTGTTTTTTTTTGGTTTAATTATTTTTTGCTTTTGTTTACTAATTTTTTTTTGTTTTTACTGGTAGCTGCTATTGCTTGCATCATTATTGGTATCATCACAAGTATTAATACAAGTGTTGCTAGTATTATTATTGTATTACTATTGGATGTTCTTCTAGGTTCTTTGGTAAGTAAATTTGTGTGCCTCTTATGGAATAGTCATTTTATATTTCTTTAATATTGTGGACAGTATTCTTGTGCATTTCTCTAGTAGGTTGTCTTGTATATTTCTCTATTAAATAGCCTTATATACTTTTTTATTAGTTGGTCTTGTATATTTTTTCTTAGGTAGTTTTGTATAATTTTTTGGTAAATAGTCTTACATGTTTTTTCAAAGTTGTCTTGCAAGTTTTTTTGTTTTGTTTTTTTTTATTTGTTTTTTTTATAGTATGTTATAGTCTGAAGCAAAAAGATTTGTACACCAAATAAAAATTAGTAAAAAAATTTTTTATATATAAACTTAATAATTATTTTAAAAAAAAATATAATTTTTAGATTATGAAAAAGTTTATTATAGCTTTTATTTAATTATTTTATATAAAAAATAAAAAATTTTATTAATAGCAACTTTTTTTAATATTTATTATATAAAAATTTACAAGCTTGTTAAAATGTACTACTGGTGTTCAACACTAGTATAAAGATCAATATCAAAAAAAATAAACTAAAAAAATAAACTAAATTAAAACTGATAAATATTAAATTAGAGTTAATAGTTAGGGTTAGGGTAAGGCATAGTATAGTAAAATTTTGCAAGGAATTTTTTTTTTAAAAAAAAGGTGGTTTCATAAATAAAATTTTGAGTTAGAAGGCATTTTTTTTAAAAAAAAAATATCAAAACAACAAAATTTTATGTTACATCTGATCTTTATGTTATACTGCATTTCAAAAATTTGATTGGTAAAAATCATTATAGTATTGAATACCAGTGGTGTGTTTTAGTAATCCTGATAAATAATACTCAACTATATAGCACAAATAAGTCTATTGCTAAAGTTCTAGATAAAGAAATTGATGAACTATTAGAATTAATCTAGTTTGTTCTAATAAGTAATTATGCATTTTACTTCTCTATATAATATTAAATAATATATACTAGGCTAATACATAGCATTATATGTCCGGAGCACATCATAAGATGTTCATCATATTACACAAACGCATTAATATGCATATGTTAGTAACATTAAAGCACAAATATAGACACGCGTACAGACAGACAAAAAATTTTCAAATTCCATTTCTGATAAGATTTACATCATATATATGCAAGTATATCAAAAAAGTAAAATTTGTCAAGATTTTTACAATTAAAGCACATCAGGAAGGTAATTTTTGTATCACTTTGCATAGACACTTATGGACCGTCGCTATACTCTAGCCAATAATTCTAATTATGATTTGATTTTATAAGCACCCTAATGTAATATTATTTTAGAATTAATGTATATATTAAGTAGACTAACAAATAAAAAAAATAATAATAAAAGTTAGAAAGCAATAAAAAAATTTGGTTAAACTTTTCACAAAATATACAAAACAAATTTATCTATAAGGTAAAACATAGCTTATATCTAATAATGCTATGAATGCAGTAATTTAAAATATAACAATTATAGCAATATACTAAAGCCTTGAAATATTTATTGAATTGTTAAGTATATTATTGGACAAAAATTGTTATATAACAGTAATTTGGCAAATAAGCATCATGTTGCAAAGTGGCATGTATAGCCAATTATTTGTAAAATTACTATATACTGTACAACAATAAGTTACTTACTAAATTTTAATTTAAATAAATATGATTATGTTATAACATATAAAAAAATAACTAAAAGATATATTTCTATGATCATATAAGTTTGTTAGATAGCAATACTTTAGTGCTACCAAATTTAGTTAGTATGTTGGTCATAAATATTAAAGTATACTCATCATGCAGTTTTAAATTAATTCTGCAAAATATTTATTACTAGGCTAATGTGTAGTATTGTAGAGCTGAAGCCAAAATATTTAGTATTTATATAATTTTATTTAAAAAATTTATTTTTAAAATTAAATAGTATTAAATACTATTTATGAATTTATAATTAATAATTACAATTGGCTCAAAAAGACAGAAAATTGATTGATTTTTAGTCATAAGCACTTGAAAAGGCATTGTCAGTTCTTTGGTCCTATGATTTCGCCTTTTACATAATTATTTTTACTTTTTTTTAGAGTTTATTAAATTAGCTCAACCACGAATACCATCTTTAACTGGAAGTTCAATACACCAAACTAAAAAGATTTAGAAATAAAGGTAAGAGAATTAAAAGGATTAAAACATTTGGAGAAAAAACCATCTTGGTCATTTACTTCAATAGCAAAAAAAGAATGTTTTGGAACTTTACAAAAACACAGAAATACTTTTGAATATGTTATATAATTTTTTTTGATTAGTCTCATTCAACAACTCTTATCTTGGTGGATAAGCATACATAAAATGGTCTAGCCGAAGAAAAAAAGGTGGGTAGTGAAAAAGATGGTTTAAACTTTTTAATTTGCTTAAAGATTTCAAAGGTTGAACTTAATTTTGGTATTAATTGATATAAATTGGGATTCTTAATTATTTTATTAAAAATATAGAATTTAATTTTAAAAAAATATAATTTTACATTTTTTTTGTTTAATATGTATTTAAATATGAAGAACTTCTATTATAATAATTCATTACAATTTGTAATACTTTCAATACAGTCAAATATACTATAATATTTTTCCTAGTTCAACCCTTTCAATACAGTCAAATATACTATAATATTTTTCCTAGTTCAACCCTTTTGATTCTTGAGATTTTAAAGAATCATTTATTTAAAAAATTAATTTGTCAGTAAAAGTTCTATTTCATCTAAATTTTAAAAAGTAGAGGTTTTAAAGTTATCAAACTATACTTACAAATGGCTATACTAATTTAGCTTGTAACTACTCATTATTTTAAAAAACCTGCAATGTCTTATGGCAAGGCCAAATAAACCTAAAATAGGAATTTAGAATGAAAAGAATTAGTAGTTTAATGAATATATTTTTTTAAATAATAAAGAATTGGGATTAGAGTATAGTATGAGATCCAAGTTTGGATCCTTTTAAAGTGCCATGTTATAAGAGATCATTGTATTATGTACCAGGACACAAGCAAAAAACTCTGGCTAACTCAATCTGTAGAGGTCTGACTCAATGAATAATATATTCAAATATTTATTGAATATTCAAATATTCGAATGTATAATTTTTTCACTAAATAAATATTCGAATATTTAAAATTTCACTGAATATTTTATTGAATATTTATTGAATATATATATATATAATTTTATAATTTTATTTTATTTTTTAATAAATTAGTTGCAATTTTATTAGCTAATTTAAATGAGATAGTTATGTAATTTTTTAAAATTGAAATATATTTAATATTCAATAAATATTTAGTAAATATTCAAATATTCATTCAAAATTTTTGAAAATACTAAAAAATTGAACATATAAATATTCAGACGCTTATTTTTTAAACAAGTCAGACCTCTATCAATCTGTACCCGGAGGTAGTGTTTAAGTTTAGAGTGTTATTGGGTTAGATTAAAAAAAATATGCAAATCTAAAGAAAGTACTTGAAAAGAAACGAAGTTTAATAGTTCAACGTAGTGTACAAATGTAATAAATAATAAACCGGGTTTTTAATTACTAAGCAGATTTTATTATTCTACTGCTTTAGAGGTAACTCTACGATATGATAGGTTTGTTTTTTTTTTTGCCTTTTTTTTTGAATTTTTAATTACACAATACACGTATGGACAAACAAAAAATTTTAAAGTTGCACTTTTGATAAAATTTCTATAAGATGTACAAAGATGTATCAGAAAAGCTACATTTTTAAGCAAAATGCATCAAAAACATAACTTTTGTATCATTTGCATAAATACTAACTGACTGTTGCCACGCTCTGGCCAATAAAAGAGCAATTTGTTTATTTAAAGTAGTAATTTGCTTTATTCTGTCTACTTCTCAGAACAGTGGTACCAATGTTCTATTTGTTATGAGGCTAATAGGTAATCCATCTTTTTTTTTTTCAAGTCAAAGTGCCCACTTCGGGGTAGGGTTTCTACAAACCCGGATCAAATCAAACTTTAGGTCAGATTTGGGTTTAATTTGATTTGAAATCAATCCCTATGATTAAAAAAAATATTTAATTTGATTTGAAGCAAACTTTTTAGTTAAATTTGAGTTTGGTTTAAATTTGAGTTTGAAGTTTGCAAACTAGTTTGAGTTTTAATAATATAAATATATTTTTATATTTTAATTGATAATCCGCTTGTTAACTAAAGAGTGATCCTATAGGCGAAATGTGGCGTGCTTAGAGCTTACTAATTTTCTATTCGAATAATATTCGAATAATTTCAATTTACAAATGTTTATTCGAATATTTGCCGAATGACTATATTATTCGAATAAATATAATTATTCGAATAAATATAATTATTTGAATAAATATAATTATTCGAATAACTATTTATTATTCAAATAAATATAGCTATTCGATTTAATTTAAATTTTTAAGTTGACGAAAAGTCAACAGATCGAAAAAGATGCCAAAGGAGGGATACACTGGGGTTGTTGTCAACTATATAAATCGAAATTATATTATTAGTTACATCGTCTTAAAAATAATTAATAAAATTTTTAAATCAAAATTTGATCATTATGCTAAATTATGTAAATTTTATGTAAATTAACATAAAAATAAAATTTATTTTTGACAGCCAACCCCAAGGGATATGCCGTATATAATACTGTATTTAAGTAATAAGAACACATGCACATTAAAAATAAAAAAAAAGTAAAAGTATAAGTACATAAATAAATAAAAATTAAATATAATTAAATAAACAGAACTCGAGATTCGAGTTTTGTAATAGTTAAAAATTAGGATAGCTGCGTGACGCAGTTGTACTAAAACTAGGAACATACTAAGTATTATAAATTTTGAATGATTAATGCACAGGTAACCAATTACACCAATTTTCAAATTTTATAATCAATAATGTCATGTTTGCATCATATTGCATAATCGACTTATGACGTTACAGTATATATAAAAATGTTGACTCCTTCCAAAAATGAATAAATAAAAACCATTACTTCTACTAAAAAAGGATTCTGCGAAAATTAGCATCCCTCACACATTTCATGTGATCGTACTGGTATATTGTAATTAGAAAATCATTATTCCAACCAAAAAGGATTTTTCAAAAATCATCAAAAAAGTTGAACGGAACTATCACTCTCATATTTCATGTGATCATACTGGTATTATGAATCATTTTTTAATAAAGTTGGCTTAAATTTAAACCCGATTTTATTTTAAATAGCAAGCCATTGATCGTAATAATGAAGTATTACAAATGACATCAGATTATATCTTATAGCACTTATTTGAATAATTGTTATTATTCAAATAAGATTTGTTTATTCATATTATTCGCTAAATAATTATTTGACAAAGTTTAAAATATTATTCGAATATTCGCCGAATACGAATATTATTCGAATAATGAATATGAATAAGAGGCTCTAGGCGTACTTCCATCAAAATTTTTTTCTACTAAGTTAACGATATATGTCTACTAATTAAAAGTTGTAGAGCTCATCTAGACGCATTTAACAGTGGTTAGATCATCCAAATTGGCCCAGTAGATAGCAAGATATCGTCAAAAAACAATGGATAACTATATAAAAATTTGTGATGGAGATTATATATGAAAATCACTATAGGCGAAATATGGCATGCTTCCATCTAAACTAAGTTAACAATACATGCCCACTAATTGAAAGTTGTAGAGCTCATCGAGACGCATCTAACGGTAGTTAGATCATCAAAAATTGGCCTAGTGGATGGCAAGACATTATCGAAAAACAATTGCCTAACTATATAAAATCTATATAGAGATTTTATATAATTAGCCAATCGTTTTTCGACGTTAATGATATCTTGCCATCTACTGGGCTGATTTGGATGATCTAACTACCGTTAGATGCGTCTTGATGAGCTCTACAACTTTCAATTAGTGGGCATGTATCATTAACTTAGTAAGAAAATGTTTTAGATGGAAGCATGCCACATTTCACCTATTATGTAATCTCCATTACAAATTTTTATATAGTCGGCCAATCATTTTTTGATAATATCTTGCCATTTACTGGGCTGATTTGGATGATTTAACTACTGTTAGATGTGTCTCTATAAGCTCTACAACTTTCAATTAGTTGATAATCCTTTAACTAAGTAAAAAAAAAGTTTTATATGAAAGCACACTACATTTCGCCTATGATCACTCTCCAGTTAACAAATAGATTATCAATTAAGTAACTTGTTTAAAATGTAAAAATATATTTATATTATTCAAACTCAAACTAGTTTGCAAACTTCAAATCAAACTTAAATCAAACTTAGTATATTATTTGGATTTGGTTTGAATTTGATTATTTTTTATTTGAATTTGGGTTTGATTTCAAATTTTATAAAATTTATAGTTTGTGTTTGGTTTGATTTGGGGTTTAATCAAACTCAAATCAAACCTGAATCAAACTTTGGAACCCTACTTTGGGGAATGAGCTTTTATTCAAGATATATCAGACCCCGGACGCTTATATAGAGGGATATCTGACATTTGTTATATTGACGAGAGTACAACTAGCCTCACCTGCAACTTTTGGTTGCCTATTTAAGTATCTACCCAAAGGTTTTACACTAGCTGCTACCTGCAACCCACATACTGGCGTTGCCTATTTAAACCCTTTGATTCTACTAGTCCGACTTGTATGACTGGAACTCTGTTCTAAATACTAACCAGAACCTCTTAGGACTAATTTATCCCAGTGGGAGACTTAGATAATCCATCTTTGATATGCACATTTATATAGCTATTATAAAATTTCTTGGTTTTCATTGGACAGTAGTTCTTTTTTTTCACAGTATTTCACTCAAGTCTTTGCTAGAAAAGCTTCTAATTGTTATTATTTTGGCTGCAGGTTATTATATGTGTAAGGTCCTCTTTTTCTGTCTTACATCTCTTATATGGGTTCGTATTATTTCGCTGACAACCACTTCACTGACATAACATTTTACCAACAAATACTCACCGACAAGTTCATTTACTGACAGTTTGTTTCACCGAAGTTCATTTTACTGACAAGTTTTTTTTCAAAAAGCACCCTAACTTTAGCCCTAATTCTACCTAATTCTACTCTGACCCTAATGACAATGACCAAAATTACTTTGTCGGTGAAATGAGCTTCGGTGAAATAAACTGCTAGTAAAATGAACTTGTCGGTAAATAATTGCCGGTGAAATGTTATGTCAGTGAAGTGATTGTCGATTAATTGATTGCCACTCCTCTTATACATATAATATAAATATTTTTTAAAGTCTTTGTAATATAGGATTAGGTTGGTCAGTAGTTCATCAATTATTATCTTTATTTTGAAGTTTTTTATTGTAGATTCTACTAGACTTATATGTAGCAAGAAAGAACAGGAACCCCAAGATATTAATTTCATTAACAGTATCCAATTGATGTTGGCATGTCTTCTTTTGTATTCTTGTATTCTATTTTGGTTGAACTATTTTAAACTATTCTTTGCTTGTATTCTATGTTTTAATGTATAGTTAATTGAATATATTGTAGGCAAACTATCTATAGTTAACGTAAATTTGCTAGATATTATTTTGTATAGCTGTTTATTTGTTACGATCTGGTAGTTTATATGTTTATCTTTATATTTACTCTTTTTGTCCAAGTATCTTCTTTAGATATTGTATTAGGCTTGCGTAATTATTATAGTTGCTAGTTATAAGATTATTTAGATAGTGATCTAATTTCCATTAGGACTCTGAAATATACATAGATAGATCAGGTTAATTATAGAGTTACTAAAAAAAAAAAGATTTGTAGAAAAACTTCAAAAATAAGCAAAAAATTACTATAAATAAAAAGATCTGCATAAAAAACTTCAAAAATAAGCAATCTCATATCTGATCTATCTATGTATATTTCAGGTTCCTTTCCTATTGTATTAGTTTTTTCAGAGGCACAAAACTAGTGGTAATATTTATTGTTGATTTTGGGTGCATTGTTACTGTTAGTAGCTAAAGCAACATTAATACTATGTTTGTGTTTGTTGGCCATTCTTTATTTCTAGCTGCCATGTTTTATTATAGTGTTTAACTAGTGCTCTTGTAGTTGAATATGTAATTCCATTTTTGGTTGTTTTTGATGTAACTATATTCATGTCCACTACCTTATATATGAAGTTTGTGTCTTCTTATTCTTTCTATAGTCTTCTTTCTATTTCTGTAAAATTTTCTGCGTATTGAGGAATCGAAGGGTACAAAGTCACTTATGGAATTGGAGTTACTTTGTATCTTGGTAACCTATTCATCTCATTTAGATTAGCATGTATTAACCTTTTTGAATCTACCTGTATTGTAAAGGTATCCTGCAACTTGCTTTTGAATATGCAATTTGCTTTTCTTAGTTTTATATTGTTGTAATTACAACTATTGGATCTTTGTAGTGTAATTCCTTTTTCTATCTAGTGGACTATTGTTGCTTCTATTTCGTTTTGTTTTGATTTTTTTCCAAATATATTCTGTTTAACTATTACCCATTTCTGTTTTATTTCCTTTTTGTTGATCAGTTGCTGCTAGTTAAATATAAATAGGTTGGGTGGTTTCAATTTGCATATTGGGTTATCAGTCACTATGATTACTTCACATATTCTTGTAAACTATTTTAGAGCTCTTTCTTATAGATAGTTCTTATATTGTTGTAAAAGTCTTTTTATATAACTGTGTGAGTAAGGTCATAGTTAAAAAATTGTTCTACCCAACTGATTCTGTATATATTGAGTTTACTTTTTATTTGCAATACTTTCTTTTTTAACAATTTTGTATTGTATTAATAGATATAATATTCTTTAAGTCTATATCACACTCCTATAGATCAGCACATCTCATGCCTATTCCCATGTTATATATTTCTTTTATTGCTTGTGCTAGATATGTATGGAGTTCTATTTTCAGGAGTATTGGGAGCTTTGTTAGTATTGATGTATTAGTTAAAGCCACCCTTTGCATTTGAAGTAGAGTTCTGAACTGGGTCATAGTAAACTAGATTACCCATGTCAAAGTGGGTGATCTGGATTGCTGATTTGAAACCCAGGTCAAATTGGTTAGTATATTAATTCATATTGAATATTTCAGAAATTCGTTTTGTATATTAAATCATATCGCTTCATTTAATAGCAAAGCCCACTTTATTGCTATTTGACTTGAATCTTTACTTTGAAGATTGACTGAGAGTATATGACTTATTAACATTTGCTTTAACAAAAATAAATACCTTCACAGGGCAATTATTTTGTTGTTTCATCTTATTTATATTAGATATGGATATTTTGCAAATTCACAAAGTTTGAGTATATAATTTCATTTAGTTTGGCTTTATTACTGATTTTTAACTTTTAAACCAGCGACTTGTCAAATTTCTAGTATTTGTTTAAGAGATTTATGAATTTATAATATTGTAATTGTTATTCTAAATGAAAAAATAAACTGTAAATAGTAAATGTTTGTTTTTTATTTTTATTTTTGCTTTATCAATAAATAAAAATTCACTGATTCAAAAATGGTCCTGAACTAACAGAAATCAATAAATGACATATAACATATATAAAACCTGTTTTTATCTGGATTACCCGATTTCAATTTATAAGGTGACCCAGGTGAAGAAATTGTATCCAGTTCAGACCTCTAATTTGAAGCAACCTTGCTTTTAGGGAAGAAGTATCAAATGCTAAAAAGTTCAGCATAGTATTGGGCTAAACGTTGGACATAAACACTGG
This sequence comes from Gigaspora rosea, assembly GCA_003550325.1. Classification (NCBI taxonomy): domain Eukaryota; kingdom Fungi; phylum Glomeromycota; class Glomeromycetes; order Diversisporales; family Gigasporaceae; genus Gigaspora; species Gigaspora rosea. The sequence continues at coordinate 208,475 of QKWP01000027.1, forward strand.
ACCATCTATGTTCAGTCCAGTCCAATCCATTGGACCAGAAAGGGTTGGACATTGGACATTGTATAACATTAAATTAGTACATAATTATGTGACAATTGGTCAATCAAATTATAAATTTTTGTACTACTGTACTTGACTTATTATAATATACTTTTGATACAAAAATAAAATTCAAATAATTTAACAATTTAAAGATTAACTATAGTAACTACTATATGTTTCTAAAAATAAGCTACTTCTTTTGGATGATTTTGGACACAAAAAATCTAGGGTAGCTTATTTTTCTAGATATAATCAATTTTTGGTCAATTACCAATAGTCATTACATAGTAAAGTCTAAATTCTACTATGTAAATCAATTATTAGCACTTAAAAAACTTGTTTGGGAACTACTACACATATTCTGAAAATTTTATCAAAATAGGAGCACTTTTTATTATTTGACTTTAATTTTTACATTTAATGAATATATTTTGTTAATAAAATTTTAAACTCTTTGCTAAATGTAAAAATTAAAAGTTAATTAATAAAAAGTTATCCAATTATGTTATAAATTACAGAGTATATGTATTTTAATCTTCTTAATAAGTTTACTTAAGTGGCTTTAATTGATTTGCTTAGTAAAGTTTGAACTTTACTATATAGTAGTTTATTTTTGAGTTAAAGACATTTTTGAGTTTATTGACCAAAAAAGAGTAGCTTATTTTTGGAGGTAGCTTATTTTGGCAATATACAGTATAAAAAACTACTAATTTCTTTAATTGTATAGAATCAGTTTAATTAATAATAATATTAATTATTATAAAATTACTACATATATGTATAGTAAAACACAATTTAAGTTTGACAATTTGAATTGATCTTTCAATCCAAATAAATTTAGATATCCTAATTAGATATTTTTGAATAAAAATCTAAGAATATGCTTAAATGCTAACTTTAAATATATAATCTAATGCAATTCAATCTGGTTTTAATCCAGATGATCTATCAAAAATAGAATTAAAGCATTATATTATAAGGGCAGTGTCATTAATCACCTGATTATTTTTTATTAGAGTCCTATCCCCCCTCCCTCTTCCTTAATATATAAATAGTCAGGTTCTTATATATAATTTTAACTTTTTTTACTCCCCTCCCCCCCTAAAAAATCACCTGATTTTTGTTACTCCCATAACTTTAGTACAGTCATTCTCCTCTATAATTACCTCCTATATAATTACAACTTCTGTACAATTACATTAAATTTTGAGACGATTTATTAATTAACTTATAAACACAGATCGAACATGAAAATATCAGACAAACTATCTGCTATCCGATATTTCTATATTACATAATGATAGTTTAACAAAATATCGTTAACTAAAACAACTGGTTTATATGTTGCCAAAATCTGTCTGATATTTTGATTTTTTATGAGAAAATTTTAGATAAATATCGGAAAGGCCAATATTTTGAAGAAACTTAGATGATATTTTGGTTATTATATCAGAAAAATTTTAATCAGATATCGACCAATATCAGCTAATATCGGCTAGCTTATGTTGAATGAAAGTGCTTTATAATATCAGTGATAGATCTGTGAGGTTTCTGCTATTTTTCTAAAAATATCGGCTATCAGATATCTGTATACATCGATATCGATATAATAAATTAAACTCGAAACGTTAAGATCATGAGCGTAAATAGAAATTTTTATCATCAGATATTCAGATGATCCTCTCAGTTAAAGATTCTTCAGTTAATAACATACAAATAAAGAACTAGTATTTTACGGCTTTAAGCAATTATTATATAAGAGAATGTATATGTATGTAGTCTTTATTTAAGGATGATTTCATATAATATACTTATCATTTTTCATAATGTTTTACGCTAAGATTGTAATGTCTATCTATATTATTAAGTATGACTCATATATGCTTTCCGGCAAGCAACTCATTTTATCAAGTTTATACAAGCACCAAAATATCGAGCATATATATGTCTATACATGTTAATATAGTGACAACATAATGAACTGAACAAATATTAAAGAAAAATATGTGACGCAATTATTCGTTATAATATAAATATCAGATAGCTGATTTTTCCATATATATAATGTACAGTATATTTATATAATTTATAATAAATTAAAAATACAGTAGTAATACAGTAGTAATACAGTAGATTAACATATAGATAATAATAGATTATCATGTAATACAATGCAATATGCATTATATATTGTACTTTCTATTTAATGGGATCACTGACATATAATCCTGATGCTTTCTTGAACCAACGGTAAATGTTCCTGCTACAAATCTTCCCAGTATGTTATGTACCGGAATTATGCAATCACGATCTATATCATAAAAATCATTATGCCATAATTCCACGTTACAAAGCTTATCGTCCTTTTTGCCGATGCTAAGATGACACCTTAAATTCTCATTTTTTATTTTTTTATACCAACGAACATAGGCGAGGCTGTGCTTTGTTGATTCTTCCGGATAATCAAGGTAATGTTCAAAAAAGAACTGAACCTGGCCCGGATACGTATTTACTCCATCTTCATCGGCAAATTTTGCAAGAATTCTTGATGAACTTTCATATCTTTTAGAAAATGTAGAACCGAAAACTTCATCACTTATTCGTATTCTTCCATATTGATTTATTATAGACGATATGCCTATCGACCCATCTAAATCCAAATCTTCGGGCAGAACGAATATATTGGTGTCATAAGCATTATTATAATATTCGACGAGTAACTCCATAAAGTCTCGTGAGATGTATGCATTCATTTTCTTTGGTATAAGAAAGATTCCAGGAAATGAATCGGCCCCAGTACCGGTGCCGATTCCTTCCTCTACCGATTTTGACATAGAGAGAAAATTTATTACATCTTCGTTAGACATTTCATAATCACCCAAACTGCCGGAAGATTTTTTTGGAGCCAAAATAGACAAATCTTCGGATAAATTAGCACTATTACTATTATTAATTAATCCGTCAATTTGTCTGTTTCGTTGGATGATATTCATAAGTTCCAGCTCAATTTTCCTATTACTATTTTTGTAGCTTCCTAAAAATTTAATTAATATTGTTTAGAAGATAGAGATATCGACCGCCTATTATTGACTTTTGTTTTAAACAAATTATTAATCTTTTAATTATATTTACCTAGTAATCCATTCATCCGTTCAAAACTGAAACACCAAAAAGAATGTAAAGGACCATAATCTAATGCACATTCAGATATGTGAAGGCATAGGTGAAGGTTTGGAGAAATCTTCTCGGGACCATAGATTTCTTCGATAATTTTTATCATGGCTATCAGACATTGGTGTGCTTCTTCTAAATCTCTTTCATCGATTATTCTACAAACCAATATGCTACAAGCCCGGACGAAATAAGTAAGAATTTTCCTATCAGCATCACATAACAGATTCCAACAAATAGTGGTAGCATATACGAGGATAAAAGTCTTCCACTGGTCTGCTGTGAACCTTGAAAATCCTTCACCAGTAGAGATTTTACAAGGAATTCTACCAATATCTGATGGCACATCGATTTTATCTGCCAATTGCTGCATAATTTTTAAATTTTGAGAAGTTAACCTTTCACCTTCAATCCATAATCTAGTTACGATCCATTTTGCTATCTCCAAGAAGAGGCAATGCATTGGGTCCACTACCAGGAATCTAACGGAATTGAAGTATGAAAGCCTATAAATTTCGGACCATCTGACAAAAGTATCAGAAAGATGCTGTTTTCTTCATTCAGCTGTCTTGCAATTATTGCATCGTTTCGAATAAGGTTGTGGTCACTAGTGATACAAATCGATGAAAATTTTTCAATCGATTAGTTGATAGATCATTTTATCCAACTAATCGATTAATCGATTTTATTCAACTAATCGATTAGTTGGCGATTAATCGACTGACCAATTAATCGATTAGTTGACTAATCGGATGACCAATAGATTAATTGAATAAATAATAAACGAAACTTGGTAAAATACACGTAAGATAGCAACTGAAAACAGCCGGGTTGACATTCTTATATGATCAGTTGATTAAACAACCAATTGACTAATCGATTAATTAGTTGATTAATCAATTAGTTGGCCAATCGATTGATCGATTAGTTGACTAATCGATTAATTAACTAAGTTGGGTCTGTAAAATTCAAATCGATTAGTTGTCAACTTTACAACTAATCGATTAATTCGATTTTCGATTTGTATCACTAGTGGTCACATTCTACAAACCAGAACTCTATATTAGAAATGCTACCAAAATGAGGTTAGTTCTAAATGTTGTAATTAGCTCTTTTATAGCCGCGATGACATACAGCCTTAGCCGAAATATGCCCACAAAGTTTCCTTGCTGCAGGTAAGTCACTAGAGCAACAAATTACTGCACATTTGATTCTCTTGCCAGATGGGAACTCAAACGTAGCCGATAGGTCTATTCCTTCCCAGAGCTCTATAAGCTGATCGATAATAGGTGCCAAGTAATGGTTTAACTGATGCAGCTTTGGTTCTGATGGCCCAGGTATGATAGACAATGTTATTATATTGAATGGTTTAAACCTTTTATGTATATTAAATTAATATTATATTTGATTAATGAATATAAAAAAAAATAAAAAAAAAATAAAAAAAAATAAAAAAAAAATAAAAACCTTTCTTGACGTGGAAAATTACATATGATAGCATATATGACCACTATGCTATATTGAGACATCTCAATAGTTGAAACCAGTCCAAGTTTAGCATCAATCCTATATGGCTATCAGCTGTTTCTGGACAAAAAAATAACACCCCTTCATCATCAGAGAATGATTTCCATATCCTGCCATCATATATATCTGATAATTGGGGTTTTGAAGATCGATAGACCTATCTTCTGCATGCTTCTTCAAATCCTGATTGCTGGAATAGCTTTAGGAACTGTTTTTTGAGATTTACTATGGAATAAATTGATACTGGGTTTCTGATTATTCCATCTTGCACCCTGACTTTTTTCGAAAGTATTGTATCACATGATACTCGTCTGCTGATATTTATATGGTTTGGAAATTCCACATGAGTATTTTTGGTGTTTGTCCTGCTTTTTTGTTGAAATATCTTTTGGATTATATAATTTGCAACAAGATTCGCATACAGCGAATCTTGTTGTATGATCTGATATACCAGCCATCTTTTTTGCAACGTCTATTGATATAGGAAGGCCACAATACTTTTGTTCATCAATACAGTTAACAAACGCTGGAGATATTTAATCAGGGTGTGAATGCTTGTATCAGAATGCCGATATTTTTGTTGGTAACGAAAAACCCACAATACAATTCCTAATAAATCTTCGTCAACAATTCTGACATTGGTCTCTGGGGTATCATCTAAATCAGGTGCATCGAACCTTATTAAATTCTCTTCTTTACTCTCTTCTTCACTCTCTTCTTCAGTATCAGTTTCATCAGTTTTATCGCTTTTCATGTCATCATTTTCATTTTCATCATCATCAGAAGAATCTGACAAATTTTTTCCAGAATAAAAGGATGATATTTTGCATTATGAAAGCCTTTGAGAAGCTGCGCAACAAGGAATTGAAGATTTTCAGGCTGTGGTAGAGGCATCAATTATATGATTCACTATCTGACTTTTCACCATCTGTTGAATCAATAATCTGATCCATTAAAAAAATATCGTTCATTATATCTGAAGATCCTTCGCCGTTATCGATATCTTCTGGCCGATATCCAACTTGACAGTTTGATATAGCACGCTTTCCTTTTACTATAGAAGGTTCTTGTTCTTGTGCTTCATGGTCTGCCTTAACTCTTGGATCTCTTTCTATACCATTGCACATACTACAAAAACATGCTACTTTTTTG
>QKWP01000027.1:253179-264230 GCA_003550325.1 Gigaspora rosea
ATGTCTGTGTCTTTTGGTAAATGTGTAAATATTTGATATATTGTACTGTTGAGATGCTGTAAATATAACGTTTTGTATTTTGTTGATATCGAACTATATTCAGTTTTTGGTATTACTTTTATTTCAGTGGATTCTTCTTTGTTGAATATTGGTGTATAGTTGAAAGTACTATCTTCTGGTATTTGTCCCATTCCATAAATGCTCATTGAAATGTAATTCTTCGTCTTCTGAATTGATTATATCTCTTCCTTGTACAAAGTTAGCTCCTTCGTTAATTAAAATTCCTTGTAAGGAGTTTGCTCCGTGTACAATTATTTGTATTATAAAATATGGTATAAGCCCTTGTTCTGTTGCTCTAATAAGTTTTCACTTAATAGCTCCTATTTGTTGGTATGTTGCAGTTAGTAAGGAAATATATTTAGCTTGCCTTTGTTGTTGTTCGTAAACAAATATAGCGGTATCGTTTGGTATCAAACCGTTGACTTCTAGTGTTTGTTGTAATACTACTAATGTTTGTCCTAATCTATGGTTACTTGTTGGTGAACAACGTGAAATTAATTCTTTAACAGTGACTTCAATATCGAGTTGTACTTCTTCAATGGGTCTTTGTGTAAGAATTTCTTCAGTAGGTTTAATAAATTTCCTAAGGGTATTTCTGAGTCTTGGTATAAAATTCCACTGATAGTTAAATTTAGCGTTTTCAGGTATAATTCTTTCTTTTAGTTGCTTTGGGATTTTTGCTACTAATTTCTTTTTATGTCTTCTGTTAGGATTCCTTTTTCTGCTTCTTTTGGTCATTTAAGCAATTTATATTAGAACAATGGCGTTATTCTGCCCCCTCTTGAGGTTATACTAAAGCCTTCTTTAGTAATGGTGGATATTATAATCCAGTTGTTTTGCTCTAACTCCTTGTATAGTTTCTTGGAGTTGTATTCCTGTATTATTTCTGTATAAATTATTCAATAAAGTAACTGTTTCTTGTACTGCGTCAGTATTATTGATTCTATTTTGGTTTGCAAAGGATGCTGCATTTATTTGTATTGCTACAATAGCTGCTTGGTTTATTATTCCTTGGCCGTTTAAAGGGACGTTGACTTGGGTTCTATGTTGTCTTCCAATGGCTTCTTCAAGTGTTAATAATCCTCTTTCCATATTTTGTAAGTATTCAAGAATAAATCTTTGTTGTCTGAGTCTTTGGGATATTAATCCTTGTTGATGGATTCTTATTTGCACGTGGTTTGGAATTGGATGTGAATTACTTCTTGGTGGTCTTTGGTTCCATCTCATCTAATATTGTGTTCAAAAGGATCCGGTCCTCTTTTACAATATTTGAATGAGTCTTCACAAGGTACGTTTTGTTTTTCACAGTTGGTACAAGTAATATTGTTTTTAATACAGCACAAGTGTTTTGCTCTGCAGTAATTGCAAAATTTAGTAGCTCTTTTATGGTGCTTATGAAGTCGTTGGGACTTCATGCTGTTCTTCTGAGGATTTTATCCGTGTTTAAATAAGTTTTTAGTTCATAGGGGAGATTGTGATTTTGAATATTGATGTGATTGACTTGGGTAAATATAAAATTAGTTAATCTTGTAAATCGTAGTTGTCTAGACCACTTATAGAAATTGTCATTCTTAGTGTGGGTGCTCCATCCATTGCACACCACAGTCGTGTCCTTTCTAGATATGACATGCCCTGTGTACTTTTTTAATAAATAGACATATTTTGATTTACAATACTATAATATAAAATATAAAATATAAAATAAATGAATAAGTAAATAAGATTTAAGTTTATCCATGATAGTCAATCTTCAATGATCACATCTTGTTCATCTCCTGTTTCATCATTTCCATCAGATGATCTTTCGTCTCGCACTAATTCTCTTCTGGTAGTATGATTTTGTCGTGAGAATGAGTCCATTTCTGCTACATTCCTTAATGCTTCTGGCATTTGAGGGTTGTCAAAAGGTACTCTTAAAAATGCATAGTCTAGTTCTCTATCAGCAGTTCTTTTCTTTCTCATAGCGAGATTATAATTTGATACACTATTTTCTATAGCTTCGTCTTCCAATTGTTTGATTTTTCTTTTCAACTCGCGATTTTCTTCTTTTAAATCAGCTATTCCCAATTGGAGGTTTACTATGCGGTTGTCCATCATTTGGATTCTTCTTGTTAATGATTGTATATTAACTAAGTTGGTTCCTGCCATAGGTAAGCTTAGTCTTCTGAAAATTTGTTCTAGTTCGTTAAACCTATCCTCAAGACTTCTTGTTGGTTCAGGTTCATTGTTTATTTCTTCTATATTTTCTTGAGGTAATAATGGTTCAAATGGTTGTAGTCTTTCAGAGTCCAAGATTACTTCTATGGATTCTTCTTCAGTTATTTCAGAAAGTTTACTCAATGGTCGTTGCTGAACAGGTGTCATATTGCGAGGTGGTGTTTCTGCTAATTCTATGTTGATAGAAGGGGTAATAGCTTTGCTGGGTCCTGCTTCTTCCACAGCTGTTGATGCTTCGCTATCAACAGTAGCTTTCTTCCCTTTTCTAAATCGTGACGCTTCTTTTATGCTTCTTTCTTTACATTCTTCACAAGGAATTGTTATATCTACATTTGGTAGCTGGACTTCTTTTTGTCTGTTCTGTCTATCAGTTTCTATTATTTTTCCTTGTAAAATAACACAGTTGTTGCATCTTATTGGCATTATACCATATCCCTCATAGAATCGATATGGTTTATATATATTTTCTTTTTCCCATTCTTCGATTCTTCTTTCTGCTTCATAATCTTGATATGGTTCGCGGGTTTGTTTTTGTTCTAAGAAACATTCGCAACATAATCCTGCTAAAAGGGTATCAGGCCCTTTTGGCATGAGGCAAGTTTCGCAAAGTACGACATTTCCATTTCGTCTTCTTGCCATATGGTCATTGGCTTCTTGTGGGGTGTTTATCCCGACATCATATGTTGTTTCTATATTGTCCCAATTATCGAAATGTGCATTTCTTGGTTGGTGGTTATATACATCTGTTGTCATTTCTCTTGTGGCTATCCTTAGCCTTCTTAGAATCAATGCTTCATTCCACCTGGTTACTGGTGTATCCTTAAGGTGCTGGACAATTCTTATGATCATTGATTCATTTATGCGTATGTCTTTATGGTGCATGTTCCTAGTAGTGGTTTGGACATACTGGTACATTCTAGTATCCATAGGTTGGAATCCATAAAGATAATGGGTACTATACCCTATCTTCTCTTCATATGTACAAAAGTAATGTTGGAAAGAATCACATTTAAAATGCTTCTTCCAGCCTTGTTTCTTGCAAAGGTAGCATTCTACTAGTTGATTTTTCCCAATTCCTTTGGCATATTGAGCACTTCTTTCATCTGTAATAGGTAATTTTTCAGTATAATTCCTATAACAGATTTCGCATACAAGAGTTTTGTCGAAATATCTTTCATTATAACTTCTTGGTTCTACCCTTTGTTCAACGTCCTGGTAGTAACCATTTAATAAATAAAGACATGCTTGTCCCACTAAAGTTCTATGGCATTCGCTGCAATGATAAACATCATTTTCATTAGTATATCCACATGCACATTGACTTTTGTCAAATGTTGCTAGTGCTTCCGCGAAGTCACATGTTCTTTCATTGTGATCGGTGTTACAAAGATTACATGTTGATTCTGCAGAGGTTCGTGAGGGTCCTGCTGTAGGAATTTCTTCTTCTCGGGGGTTAGGATACTTCTCCTTAGGTTAGTTTTTGGCCTAGTGTCTGCATAATATTGAGGGCACTTAGTTTTCCTATGCCCGAATTCTTTACAGATCCAACATTGGTTCTGAGGGCATTTCCTGTTAAGGTGTCCTTTCTTGTTACAGACTCCGCAAGTAATTTCTTTAATAGGCTTCTTTCTAGTGCAGTTATGTCTTCAGAGGTCAGTCCTTGATCCGCATTTGTCACATGCTCCAAAATAAACGACTGGAGTTCTATGATTAATGGGATTTGCCCTAGTGATGCGGGGTACTGGTTGTCTTCTAATTACTGGTCTGCACTCATAGATCTCAGGATCTCTAACATGACTATCGCAGTTTTGACAATAGTTGGGTCCTTGTTGAGTCCATCCATTGGATTCATTAGTGTTGGGGTTGGTTGTTGTTTCCGTTGTTGTTAGACATTTTCTTTAAGATTTCTTTAATAGTAGATAAGGTTAGGTAGATTATTTCTTTCTTCTTTGTCTTCTGTTTTGAGGGTTCTTTAAGTTTATCCGATATGTTCTGGATATCCCTTGAAGTTAAAATCAAGTGTCTTAAATAGAAGTTTCTTATCTAAGATTTGCATTTCTGATTACAAATCTTCAGTAACATTTTCTTCTATTGTTTCCTCATCAAGAAGTGTATTGCTATCTCGTATGCACTCGATCAGCGCTTCCCACAGATCTGTTCCAGATTCTTTTATCTGTCTTCTCCATATGAACTTAGATAAGTGAAACAGTAGATCTTCCTTCTTTCTGTTCCTTACTGGGATCGCGTCCTTTAACACATGCCATGTGGCTTTAATGCTATTGGTGTGATAGACTTTGATATCATTTGTTATTTCATCATATTCCTATGCACTGAACCCGTGTCCGTGATTGACAGCGTGGTGTTTCATTCCTAATCTTTCATAGATATTGGTATATCCTTTCCACATGTCCGAATATATTATAGAACTGGGATGGATATACTTCCAGATATAGTAAAGTAAAGTCACCTGTGATCAATCATTTACGATTGTCGCAAATATCTTCTTTTGGGAAGTTCTTTCCTTTTCTCCAAATACCCATACGGTTTCATTTTTCTTTGTTTTCCAAATAGGGATTCATCTATTTCAACTATGATATCGGGACATCCTATTTTGGTATCCATTTCTTTGATTTCTTGTGTAATCATTTTCCTGTATACGTGTGTCCATCACGTGACAGTTGTTTTAGCAAGTCCTGTGAACTTAACTATCGATCCATGACTCATCTTGATAAGCCATAAATATCCTAGTTCAAGTAGCTTATTACATGGTAATCTACTTTTCATGAGCATGGTTCCGTTGTAGATCGATACTTTCTTTCGGCAATTCCTATTTGGGCATTCAAATAGTTCATTTTTAATCTTCATATCTCTTTCGCATTCGATACATACTAATTCATGTGGTATGATCAGTTTATCTTTAAGATAGGTTAAACATTCTTACATTCTTCCTTTTCTTCAAAGATTTTCTTTAATCGATAGTATAGTGGTACTTGTATTTTCATTTTATTTAAGCTTGATTAACGATTGTCGGTGCTTGGGCTGTGCGAACTTCTGGCGGTTTTATATCTGAATTTCCGGTCTTAACCTTTCCAGGTACTTCTTTTCCTTTATCTTTTATTTCTATTTTTAGTGTTACAATTTGTTCTCCATTTTCATTGGTACTCATTTGTCTACTGAGCCAATCTGCTATATGATTATCCTTTCCTGGAATTCTTTCTACAGTCCAGTGAAAGTCTTGGAGTTTGATTATCCATTCTTGCATAGTATCATTTCGTATCATTTTTCCGGTTGCGTCAGATATTCCTGTGTTATCAGTTCATACTATTGTCAACCTAGATTTCTACCTCTTTAGAGAAATGCTAGAGACAGAGCGACTAATGCAGGGAGGCACTTTATGCAATTCACACTAATTACTGTGGTATGCAAGAGTCGGAAGGGATACTGTTATTTGGGCAGTATTTTGTAAAGAGGCTTGGGGGATTTGCAATTACGAAAGAGGCCACAATTAATAGTATATGAGGATACTAAGAATTGTATTAATTGTATTTCAGTGAAGACACACTACTTCACTTATTCTTTATTCAATAAACCAGAGATTCTTCACTCTGCTTTTTAGCAAAGGAAAAAATTGAGTATTTATACATGTTTGTCCAATATAAATAAATACAATAAGAAATAAAGAAATCTATATAATCGATAGATTTGATATATGCTAATACTAAATATAATAAATATAATGAATATAATAAATATAACACATATATCCTAAATATCAGCTATATTAGATATGTTAATTATATCTGTCAAAACTGTTATGTCCAAAATGTCCAATATGTCTAAAATGTCAGACATATCTGTGATTAACTGAAATGTCTAGGATTACTCGAAATGTCCGATATTTCAGTGTCACGGGTGGCGCAGTATTGATCGACCAATAAGATTTGGCGCAGTAGGACGTTTTGTAAAGACCAATCATTCAGTTTTGACTAGGATGAGCTAGAACGGTCCAATCGAGATGATTTTGGTACCATTCGAAAGGTCTCATCGAGGCGGTCACGATAGTGGTAGTTTCGTTAAAATCGGATCACGGGGTCAAGAGTTATCGTCGTTATACGTTTCATACGTTTTTACAGGTCTAACACTATTATGGGTTTATTTCCAATATAGTGTTGCCAATTAGTAAGATAATAGTATATCGCATACAGTTCTTTCTGAGTTGAGCCCCATAGTTTTTGAGTAGGTGTGAGAGATTTTGATCCAAATTCAATGATTTCTTCTTCGGATTTAGTGGGTTTATATTCAGCTCCTTTAGCTCGTGCTTCTCTAGTTTTGTAATAAGCCAAATCGGGGTTAACTTGTTTTAATACTGCGCCAATTCCATCATTTGATACGTCAGTTTCTAAAATTAACTGATAACCTTTCTTTGGGTAAGTTAATGCTATAGCGTTTGTTACTTTTTTAATCAATAGGTCAAACGCGTCTTGACATTCTTTAGTCTATTCAAATTGAACATTCTTCTTTAACAAGTTATATATTGGTTGAGCTATTCGTGCAAAGTTCTAAATATATCGTCTAAAGTAGTTCATAAATCCTGTAAATCTCCTTACTCTATTTACGTCAGTAGGTGGCTTTAATTTCTCAGCTTCTTTAATTTTTACTTGATTAGGGTGGATTTTTCCGAATTCTACTAGGTGATTTAAAATCAACGTTTTTGTTACTATAAATTCGCATTTGTCTGGTTTCAGACTCATTCCCCCTTTTCTATGCGATCAAATACCATTTTGATATGGCGAATATGTTCATCAATATTATCACTAGCAATTGTTAAATCATCCATATATACATATACAAATGAAAAATCTCTAAATAATTCATACATATATCTCATCATATATGCAGGTGCTGTTTTCAATCCCATAGGTAGAACATTCCATTCAAATTTTCCTTTGCCGGGAAAAAAAACAGTTGTTTTAGGCTTATCTTCTTCTCTTAGTGTAAATTGATGATAAGCCGCAGTAAAATCTAATGTAAAGAATATCTTATGCTGGGCTAATTGTTGTAACATTCTAATTATATTAGGAATTTCATATGGATCATCTTCTAAGTATTTATTTAATTTAGTGTAGTCAACTGCTACACGATATGATCCATCTTTCTTTTGTATAATCACTAATGGTGAAACCCACACTGCTTTAGATGGTCTTATAAACTCTTGTCTTCTAAGGTCGTCAAAGAGTTTATTGGCTTGTTCAATTTTATCTTCAGAGTATTGTCTAGGCATTCTGGCTTTATCTCTGAATGGTATGTCTTTTTCATCACAATTAAGCGTGAGCGTTATAGATTCAAACATCTTTTGATTGTATGTTGTAGGTTTTTCATGTTTTCTTCGGAATATATTGTTATATTTCTGAAATATAGGTAATAGTAGGTTCCTATATTGTTCTGTAGTATTTTTTAAGAGTATTTCGAGTCTTTCTTTTTCAGTCTTTTCCTTTTCATTGACTTTCATTTCTCCTCGAAATTCTTTATTTTTCTTGGATGTATCGACATCAAATATTTCTTTAACTTTTTCTATATTGCCGATATGGTATCCTTTCGGTATTACTACTGTTTTATCTGAATAATTGATCATCCAGATCTTTGAATCATTAATTATTCCGTTTTGTACCACTATTCCATTTTGAGCGATGTGAAGAGGTGTTTGTATAAGGTAATTGCCTTTTTTAGTTACTTTAACTGGTGTCCATATATAAGGTTTTAGACTACACTGTTGGTCCGTGCATATTGGTTTTCCTGTACCAATATTGGGTATTATATGTTTTCTTATTTCGTTAGGAATATGTGAAAGTTCTTCATGAATAGTGCATTTTCTCCCTTTTTGCGCTATTCTAGGTTGATATTTTGAGTGTATTTCTATATTGAATATTTCAATGTTATCTACCTCTTTTCCTTTATTTGTTGTATTTTTGTCATCGCCATCATTTCCAAATAAACGTGCTTTTGTTCCTGGTGACAATGGTTGTAATTTCTTTTGCTGTGGTAAATCTCCATATTGCGTATATTGTTTAGGTAATTGTGCTTTAGGTAATTGAGGGTTTCTAGCATTATAGGAATCTTGTCTTTTCCTATAAAATTCCTCAGGTACTTCACTACTTGTAGGTGTATTTATTGCTTGATTTTTAATTACATTTTCTCGTAATGCAGATGATGATGCTCTTTTTCTTCCAAATAGCGTTTGTACTGGTGATTTTATCGCATTTGGTACATATGATCCCCATCCTTTGGATTGAGTTACTTCTTGTTGTGTTGTGACAGGTTCATCAGGTTGTGCATCAGTCATCTCTTCATCTTGTTGGATTTCAGGTAACCCTTCATTACTCATACTTGAGTAATCTATTGGTTTAGATATATCAGGTATTTCTCGAATTAGACTTGGTCTAGATTCATAGTCATATCGATTTACCGTAGGTATTGGTATATCTCCAGTTTTCATTTCTTGATAATCATCCCAATGATCATTATACGTGGTATCTATATAATCTGGGCTATATTGGTATGTAACTGGTGATTGGTATGGACTTGGTAAGTTTAATGCCGATATATTACTATCACTTCGTCCAGTTCTTGTTTTTATTTGGGAAGTACTAGCCTGCTCTGCTTGTGCCTCTTTTAAAAACTTTTCATTTAATTTAGTATTTTGTTCATTATACTGATCTTGAAAATAATTGTCTTCATGTTCACTTTCATTATCACTTTCTTTTGATAATATCGGTTGAAACTTAGTTGTAACATGTTTCACAATGTCTTCATCTAGCGTTTCTATTTCTAATTCAGATATTCCTGTTTTTGGATCAGTTATTATTTCTTTTTTTATTGATTCAGGGCTTTCTTCTCGTGCCCATTCCATTAGGAAGGTCATGTATTTTTGATTAGCTTTGGTTCTAATTTTTTCATCTTTATCTGCTTCAGATATTGCTAATAATTGTTGTGTAATTATTATCTTTTCAGGTCGCGTTTTCTTTTTAAATTCTTCTGTTGATGTATCGAGTGTTTCTTTAGCTTTCCCTCGATATTTTCTTTCTTGTTCTTCAATTTCAGTTTTGTAATAAGTTTTACTTTCTTCGTTTTGGTCATTCCAATAGTTTATAAACTTGTAAACTCGTTGCTTATCTGTTATACTTGGATCATTATATATTTCTTGTGGTACTGTTTTAATTTCTTTTATAGTGTCCACAAATCTTTTAGCTTCTCCAGCTGTCATGTTATTTACATTATCGAATCTCATTTCGATATCTGTAAGATCTCTTGCCAGATCTTGGATATCTCGCAGAAATTCTTCTGACTGATTATTTTCAATTTCTGCTTTTATTTCTTCTGTATTCCTTTTGATGCTGTTCATCATGCCTCCTAAAGTAGGTGTTCTAGGTGTTTTGGGTGTTCTCGGAGGTGTTTTATTTACTTTATCTGCTATTTTATTAGATAGTTGATTAATTCGGTATTGCATTTGTCCAAGTTTTTCAGTTTGCATTTGTTTAGCTTCTTTATCACGTTTCTTGTCATGAAATTTTTCTTGGTTTTCTAATGTAAGTCTTTCCATTGTTTCTGTTAGGTAGGCTACTGATTCTGTAAATCCTACTGGTCCAGTTACTGGTGTTTCTTCATTTATAATGATATCTTGTGGTGTAAGTATATATTTCATTCCTTTCGTTGGATCCCATTTATCTAGGTCTTTTAACCTTTGTTGTAATGTTTTGTCTAGTTCTCTGTCCGATGTTATCATATCACTAGCGTAATATCTTAATATTTTTATTTCATTAACTTGTTCTTTTAAGTCAAATTCTGTTTTTCTTGGTGTTTCGACTACTGCTTTACTAGCATACTTTACTATTGTTTCAAATACCCTTTGTGGTAATTGTCTATACATTATATGTGCGTGCACATCTTGTCCACTTCCGAATATTGTTGGTTTAATCGTGCGGCCGTCTCTTAATATGCGTTGTTTTGTCACATTATTTAAGTGGAACAACTTAATTTCATTACCATATTTGCAAAGTACTTTTTCATATTCTTCTAGAGTTTTTCCAACTCCTGCTACAAAATAGTGTTGAGTATCGAAACATATTTTCAATCTATCCATCAGATTATTATTGTTTTGATAATCTTTCTTGTATCGGAATTCGTTCCGTATACTACTCCGTATTTCATCCAATTCTTGGATAGTTGCACCATAACATTTACTAGACGCTGAGTTTTCTAATAGTATTATTATATCAGTGTTCTTTGTTCTTTTAAGTATTTCCTCGAGGTTTTGTTTAACTTCATCCTTATTCCCACTTTGGATGTTCCAATATGTAATACATAATATTTGGATCCTATGTTATATGCTCTTTGTATTTCTTCTGAAATACGTTCTGTTTTCCAGTTTACCTTACCATTTGACTGCATGAGTTTATCACTTATGGATAATCCCATTGATGCGTGTATAACTATTTCTAGCTGTGCTAATTTGTTGCCTTCAATAATTCTAATGTCATTTTGCACATTAGCATTTCCTGTATGTAATGCATTCCATTTGGTCATCATATCATTTTCCTTCTGATATTGTTCTTTATATTGTAAGAACGTTTGGATCAGGTTGCTTCCTGTTTGAATAACTGCTTCAACAATTTTATGCCAGGTTCCATTACATGTGAGGCCTATTTGTTTCTTTCGTTGTTTATTCTTCATGCATTGTTCGTAGAATATGCGTAGTGCCTCATTGTTAATGTGAGCCT
>QKWP01000027.1:267997-290029 GCA_003550325.1 Gigaspora rosea
TATTATCAATTGCTTCAGCGTTATAGATTTGTCTATTTTTTCTTGGGTTATTTCTGTAGTTTTTATAATTTTTATAATTTGATTGTTGAGTTCGGCCTTGCCATCCTCTTTGTTTTTAAGCGTAATAGATCATAGGGTCTTCTACTTCAAATTCTTTTCTATGAGCATAGCAGTCCACAGTATTATGAGAATATGTCCTGCAATTCTCACAGAATTTAAATTTATCTCTTCTAGGATATCTTCCTTGTCCAAATGTTGCTTGTTCAGGTTTGGTATTTTCTTTTAGAGCTTTATTCTTTTCTCTTTCGAACTTCTTAGCTTTTGCTACTATCATTCTTGCAAATGCATTTCCTTTCTCTTCCTTAGTATATTCTTTGGTTGTAGTTTCAGGTCTTTCTTTTCTTGGTCTACCTGGTTTTCCTTGGGTAAATGCCTTAGTAAATTTTTGTTTAGATTCTTCTTCCTTAGTCTTAGGTTTTCCATATCTTTTTCCCTTTCCTCGCTTGTAGAATTGGTTGAATCCTTTAAATTTTTCTTTGTCTGGGCAATCTTTCATATAATGGCCTTTCTTTCCGCATGAAAAGCATTTTCTGTCATGGATGTTGAATACAACATATTCTCTTGGTTTTCCTTTAGTTTTTTTTGTCAGAGAATAGTATTTCTTTATTTTTATAAAAATATGCTGTAGATTTTTGTTGTTTTCGTAGTGTTGTTCCTACGCTACTTTCTTTGTAATAGGTGTATGTTCTTTTTAATACAGCCCAAAAGGTTTCTTCATTGTTGATGTTTGCATCAAATAAATTCATCATGGCCCAATAGTTTTCTTCTAGGTGTCTTTCTCCTAGTTGAGGTATCATTCCTTGTAAGAGTAATTGTAGACCTTGGTTATATTCTTGGGTATATCCTGCGTTGTCTTTTTGTTGATTATAGATCATTATAAAATTTTCGTCTTCTCTTTTTGCAATGTTATATTCTGGTAAGAATCGTAAAGTTGTGAAGCTTGCTTGTAATTCTTTTACTGTTCTGCTTGTTATATATAATTTATCCATATATAGTCTGAATGATAGTTGTTTAGATCTTCTTGGGTTTGCTGTAGCACTATAATCGGCTGTGAATATGTCTTGTCCTGGTTTTGCGTTTGCTCCTCCGTCTGTTGCGGTTACTGTATAGTTTAATGATCTTGAAAAGTTATTTGGATTTAATAATGCTGTTACTGGAGTGGCATTATTTTGATTCCAATCTGATTCCCAGTCTTCTGCTGGTACTCTATTTCTGTCTCTAAAGTCTCTTGGGAACCAACATACATATCTGTCAATATGTCTCATTGCATCTTGGTATGCATTTCTAGTAAAGCATTGGGTTATTGCTTTTGTAATTAATTGTCGTATAAAGAATACGTTATATGCTCCATCATTATTTGCTGCTATGGCGTTATTTGCAATTAAAGTGTATCCTGTTGTTTTGTGGTTTCCTGTATAAAATCCAAATGTCAATAGAGTGATTGGTATAAATGATTGGATCTTCTTTTCGAATTCATTACTCCATTCAAGCCAGTTTGTTCCATTCATCATTTTTCCTCCCATTAGGTTGAGTAGGTTAAGGTTAGTGATATCAGGGTATTCGATTGTTGCTGCCATTTCTTCTTTATTGAGTTATAATAGGTTTGATACTTGCAAATAGACAATATCGTATGTAATTTTCGATGTCTTGTTTTCCTATTCGTAATTCTTTTCTAATGATTTCAGGTCTTTGTAATATGTGTCCGTATTTGATATAGGAGAGTACTTCTTGTTTTAGGAAATCCTTTTTTCTTAAGTCTCCGTTGTTTCTGAAGTATATTTTATCTAAAGCGTTTAATGATTGTCCAATTTTTGATGGTATATCTTTAGTCAGTATAGGGAATTCGTGTATAGGTTGTTCAAAGTATGCTCTAAATCTGTTGTAGTAATATAGGTATTGTCGAGTATGGTCTGGATGAAATGGATATTTGTATTTCCACTTTTCTACTTCAATATAGGATAATTTCTTTATAGCGTTCATTCACTTATTTTGTATTTTGTTTCTGTCAATTTTATTAATTCTTCTAGGTTTTGTTTATAGGCTTTGGCTATTTCTTTAATATATTCGTTATCTTCTTCTTTTCGTATTGAATAGATGATATAGGCTTGTATTATATCATTTTGTGCAGGTTTCCTATTATCAATTATTATTTTAGATTTCTGATATAGCTCTTCGTCGTGTTTGTCTAATGGTTTGTATTTAGGTTTTTCTTTTGGTAGTCTTTTCTCTAAATCTGCAAGTAGTTCGTCAGCAGTGTTATATGTTTCGCTTGTAGATGTTTCGTCGTTTTCGCAACTCATTAATTAGGTGAGATTGTAGCGTTTAATGTAGTTGCTAGTCTTTCTGCGTGGTCAAGATGATTATTGGCTATCTTGAGCTTCTTTCCTAATCTGTGTCTATAGTTTATGAATACTATTATTGCTATTGCAAATATTAGTAGTGCTATAGATACTATGTCTTGGGTAATAACGTTGGTATCGTTTACGTAGCTTGGTGTTATTGTAGCTATTACTTCTGAGTTAATTGTAGTTGTTATTGTAGTAGTTACTGTATTGTTCGCGAGTACTGTAGTATATATAGGCGTTGGTGTTACTGTTATGAATATGGTTGTAGTAGGTATCGTGAGTGTGAGGAATTGTACACTCATTTAACTTCTGGTACGTGTGGTTCCTAGTAATCTATCTATTTCTTGAGTATTAGGTCCGAATTGGTTATTTGCTAGGTAGTTATATCTTTGGTGGTGTGGTATATGTATTGGTAGTGGTCTTGGTCTGTGTTGTCTTCTTTTCTTTTTCCCAAATAGTCTTTTGAATATGTTCATACAGGTGGTAATCTGCTTCCGTTTACAACTATTTCTTTAGTTATAGGATCTTGGTAGATATGCGAAGGTGTTTGTATGTTATTGTGAATTGGGTAATTTCTTCTTTTGATTTTATTTTTACAACAGCAGTATATGGTGGTTGATATAACTATAGATATGATTACGAGTATGATTATAACAGATATGGTAAGTATTATAGTTTGAGTTTGGTCAGGTGTTTGTATATCTTGGTTTTGAGTATTCATAGATTAACAACAGCCAGTGTTGGTATCTTGATTTCCGTATGGTCCGTAGAGAGTAGAGAACTGTTTGTAGAGTCTCTTTTTATATCTTTGATGGTTGTACTCGATTATGAGAATAGTTATAATAGCTACGAATATTGTTACGATTAGGGTAAGTAGTAATGTAGATGCTGGTGGATTTAATAAATTACAATTGCAGTTAACAGTTGTCGATGTTGTTTGATCTTCTGTCATATAATGGTCTGATGAGGGCGTAGATTGTAAATATTATTGTTGCAGATAATAATGTGATTGTTATGCCTTGAGCTAATTTAGTTTGGATTTCTGGTGGTGCGAAGTATATTATTAATGCGATAACGGTGCCTAGTATAAGTGAAGCGATTGTTACTATAATTGATATTATTTTGTCTTTGTTTATCAAACTCATACGCGTATAGTCGCGGTTTCAGTTCTTATTTTAGTATTCCTATCTTTTCTTCTTTGTTGATCTATTTTTGTTCGGTGAACTTCCTATATTAAACTTCTTTTATTTCGGATTACTTGTTTTAGTAAGGTGGTGGTGGTGGCAGTTGTTTAGTCCGTACTTGGTCTCTAAGGCTGAGATTTCTTACTAAAGTTTCTAATTGGTTTTGATTTAATTCTGGGATTTGGTTTGAGAATGCGCCTTGTTGAAATGGTAAGTCTGAGGTGTTGGGATATTGATATGCTAATCCTCTTTGAACTTGTGATACTGAAGGTGGAGGTACTGCTCCTGTTCCTGTATTAAGATGTCGTTTATACGCTTGTTTTCTTTTTCTAAGTCTTCGTATACAGCAGATTAATACTGTTAAGGTTATTGCTAATATTGTTAATGTTGCAGCTAATATTCCAACAATAGTGGTAAGGTTGCTATTGTTATTATCTTCTGGTTGGTTCGTTTGGCTTGATTGAATAGAGGTAGTTGCAGTTTCTTTACTTGCTTTACTCGTAGTAGTAATGCTTTCTGTAGGAGTTGTAGTAATTGGTGCAGGTGCTGGTGCTGGTACTGTTATGACTATAACGTCTGCTTTAATAAAATTCTTTGGTGTTGGTGTTAGACTTATTATAATCCAGATGATAAATATTTTGTAAAGTGTAGTGTATATTCTCATTTAGTTATTCTTTATTATGGCGTTGCAGCTTTTATTTGTTTTCGCCTTGTTAGTGCACGTCTTGTTTATTATGATTTTCCTTCGAAGAGTATAGTATTTCTCAAGGGTAGCTAGTCCTTAATATATACGTTAAGTTTAAACCAACAAACTAACTTTTCACTTATTCGAAGTATGTTTATGTTTATAATAATCAGTTTATTAAATATAATCAGTGGGTACAGTTAAGTATACTGTTATAATATTTCTTTGATGAATATAGAGAATATAAAATATGTTAAAGATTATGTATGCTAGATTTCTTTGGTGCAAGAAGTAGATTTCGATATGTCAAATGGTTTACTACTATCAAAGTAGTTATTACAAGTGGTATACAATAAAGGGTCAAAACTATTGAAAGCAAGAATATTTCAATAGTGTACATGTATTGAAGGTATTATTCTAGATATAATATTTTGTAGTCAACACTTATTTTTATCGAGTTCAACACACAGATTTGAATGTCTAAAATCTACTGTTTAAATACTTTTCTGATAACTATAAAATTCATGATATTAAAACTTAGCATTTTCGATCTAACTAGTTAATTTACTATACTAAATATTAATTCTTTTCTGATTATTATTCTTCTTTATTTTCGCGTCTGATTTTCATTATCTTCATCTGATTGTTGTCATCAGATCATCGGTGTACGATCTTCTTTGCGTTTCATTACGGATTAACTTCTAATCTTGTCATGTCGATTCGATGGTATCGGTGTTTCCGATTTTCGTATACGATCTTCCGGGTAATATGGATGTAATACCCTGTACACGTTGATCGCTTGTTGAGCCTCCAAGACATTTTGAATGATAGAGACGAATTAAAATAGTTAACTTACCGTAATTCAATAATGCGATCGATTATAGTAATAGTTTGTGCACGTGAAATTACGTATTAATCCGATCGAGGCACTTAATTATATCTATCGATAATCAATTAAGTAATTTGATCAGGTTACGTTATCGTAATTAAAGTGATCAGTAATTAAAGTAGTTAATTAGTACTATCGATATCGATATTGAGGGTCGATACTTATCAAGTAATAGAGTAATACTAATACGATCGTTAAGTCACTCAACGGTCGGGGTAATAAAACAATAATAAATACGACACTTAAAACAAATGAGAAATCGATACAAATGAGAAATCGATTCTTCTTATATCCTTTTATAATCAAGACATCGAAGTCTAAAGCTTTATTAGAAGCGCGAAAAGGCAGCACTTTCATATTTTCGGGATACATTAATAATTGTACAACTTGTAATTCGATGCACTCTAATTACAATCTACGTCTATACTCTATTTTTGTACCATCTTTAACTTTACTAACCTTAGCCCGACCAGATATATACCTTCTAAGTCTATCTATGGACTATCGTTCTAAGCTTTAGTTTATGTCTAACCCTTACGCCTTGTAACAAACAACAAAATGGAACAATATAAAAATAAACAAATATGACGAATGAAATACTGTAAATATTAGAACAGATCTAAACTTCTAAGCCTCCGCAACCAGCTTAAAAATCTCACAATTTTCTTATGATTCAAACTTTAGCCACTTCTCTTTACTTCCCATACACTATCCAGTCATGATTTTCCTAGAAAAATCGTAACAGTATTTAGTAGTAAGAGATTTGTCTAACTGTACAAAAGACGTGGCAGGGATTTTTTTTATTATAGGGTAAATTATTTTTTAATCATTTATATAAACTGGGTTTTTTTCAAAATTGTATCAAATATACCGATACAAAAATATCGATATGAGTCTAAAAGCGACAGGAATTCATACTGGTATATAGCAGACAGGGTCATGTACATACATACGTCAGTACAGTGAATATTGATATCTAATTAAGCATTATACTTGTTTCGACTGTTACATCCTTAATAACTCATAATACCTATTACAGTTATTACAGTCATTACAGCATTACAGCAATTACACCTATTACAACCATTACACCTATTACGACCATTACACCTATTACGATTATTACACCTATTACGGCAAAAAATTACAACTTCAATACGAAAGGTTGCAACTTTACAACCTTTGTTAAATCTATTACGGCAGGCAACCTTAGTCCGAAAGACAAATATAAAATCTACTTGTTTGTTTTATATTACTATTGTTTTGTTAACACACAAACATCAGGATTGTTCTACCTGTAGTGTCTTTCGGACAATAAGTCTTCATATAAACAATATCTCAATATTGCAATAATTATCTTAATATTGCCCAAATCATTTTATTCTAAATCCTTTCCATTATAAACTTTACCTCTATATTAGCTATAAAATTTCTCGTACCGGTAATTTGAATTTTACGCAAATTTATAAACTTTTCAACTATCATACCACAGCGCGATTTATGTAATTGAAAATAAGAAAATTGTATAAAGCTTGGTAATCATGTGTATATGAACAGGTTAGATATTGATAACAAATATTGGATGTCATATCAAACAGTCGTAGTTCGCGGTGGACTTAAAAGCAGGTGAAACAGTATTAGTAACAGGAAATGGGAAGGTTGTGATCTATTCTTGACACGTAAAGGTTGCAAGATGAATGTAGCAAGAAAAAAAATTCAAAAAGAAAATTTATTCTTACCCTCCTTTCCTTTTTCTTTTTTGTTATTAATTTTCATAGGTTTTGTGTCTGTCATAATCTCATCTTATTGTAGCTGTAGAACCTTGTTTGTATTGCTGACAAAATCTTATCATGATTAGCCAATTATATATGATTCTGACTACCAATTTGCCAAGATATTTATTGGCAAAGCATTTTTCACGACTATCAAAAATGTAAGCTTGCTTTTTTATACTGAGATAAATTTGCCTGATAAGTTGAAACAAATTGTACCTGAGGAGCTTAATAGATTTTTGATTTGATTATTGATCCGTCTAGCGGAAAATTTATCCCTATTTATCTGGACTTGCTAAGACATTCAGATTGATCCGTCTTTTTTAGATACTTATTATTCGTCGGGGGACGCTCAGTGAAAAAAATTCGATGTGCGCATGCTACGCATATAAAAAAGTTTTTGTGCACAAAAAATGGACGGACTTGCGTGCGCAAAGCTTATAAAATATGCAGTATGCGCAAACGATTTTGTTGGTACAGTCAAAAATAGCACATGTACAGTACTCAGCGCACTATATTTTAAAGTGAAAAAAAGGCCAATTTGTCTGGCTACATGATATGAAGCACAAGAAATAGCAATCAATGTAATAATGATAATTCTGATTATTAAAACAATTTGAATATCTTATATTCGTTGGCATTTTTTATCCATCACTTTCATACATCATTCTATTTATTAGTAACTATTTTTTAGAAGTATACTTCAAATAACCAAATATTTTTAGGGTTAGGGTGCAGTTATAGAGATTTGTTTTTTTTTACATATAATATTAGATTAGACATAAGGTCCCGGATTCAATTCTCGTTCAAGGGTCCTGAAAATTTTTACTTAGAGTGCCGATCCTGTTTACTTACGTACGTTTTTGCGATATAAGGGGGATGGCTAAAGCCAGGTGCGTTTATATGTTTCTGATTATTTAATTAAAATTAGGGTTAGTTAGGGGTTAGGGTTAGGGCTTGACTTATAAGTAAAATTGTCTTCCCGACATTTTTTATTAATGCTCCTATACAGGTTTAGGCACTCGTTTTTTGTATTTTCGGCGTTTTTCACTTTTTTTCTTTGTTTTTGTCTTGTCGGGCTGATCCGTAAAGATCAAATTTTACGATTTGATTGGCTTTATATCATGTGAACGCACCTGGCTTTAGACGACCCCGATATAAGGACCCACCACGGGCTATAGTTAGTAATATTCTTTTATAAAAACTAGCCTATAACCCGTTGATAACAGGTTTTGATAAGAAAACTTGAAAAACCTAAAAAAATGATTTTTTTTATTTGAGTAAAATGATGTTTATATAGCGACCTCGAACAATATTAAATCCGTAATTTCCCATGATAATTAACCAATCAAATTCCATAATCTAATCGATCATATGGGCGGATTTGTTTCTATTTGATTTTAAATTCACGAAAAAATAAATTACATATCAGTGAAGCATTACTTTATTATATCCCAGCCTTTTATAACAGTAATTCTATTCTATTTTTCTGTTTTATTTTATTAGAGATGCATTACAACCTTTATCATATTGGATTAAACAATATTACAGTACATGTATTTGATTTAAATCACATCTACATTTACTTTCTTGGTCAATTAACTCTTATAAGATTAACACAAGAACAGTATGAGTATTAAATAAATAATTTGGTGAACAATACTAAGTAAAAGATAGTCAATTTATATATTTAAATATAATGAAACATGTTCACAAGTAAATATTTTAAAATAAAGTGTATAAATAAAAGTTACCTGGACGATTGTTTCAAGCAAGCCAAATAAACAAATATCTCTAAGTCACTAGTAGAAGTTAAGTCTATCTAGAGACAGACAAAAACTATTTTGGTGTCATCTAAACTAAAGTCTTGTTAATTAGAAACACGAGAACAAATGCTGAAACTATTCTTGTATTCTTTTAGATCTTTGCCAAATACAACACGTGATCCAGTTTTTACGTGGTCTATGATTTTAGGATGCAAAAAAGAGATTTTCAGATGCAAAAAGTTAAGGTCTTGTTGAATATAAATATAAACTATGAAGTTTCAAACATTATTGTATGAAAAGTTTACGTTGTTTTTTCAAAGTCCCAAATTTTAATACGTAGTGTTTTAAATAAATTAACCAATCAGAGAGAGATTTACATTAGAGAATTCACACTCTGTTTGATTCTAAATTGAGTAAGATTACATTTTTTTCTACGTATAACAAAGATATTGTCGCACGAATTTTTTTTTTTAGTACATATAGAGCATTGATTCGTAGGGTAGGTGGGTGGGCGTTACTCTAATAGAGAATAGATAATAGTTAATAGAGAATAGTAAATAAATAAAATCGATATTTTCGAGTATAATAAAAATAGTTATCTAAAAACGCAAGGGTAGTAGATCCCACAAAAAAAATAAATGTTGCAAGTGTTTTGAAAATCATCAAGAAAAAATCAAGATTTTACAATAAGCGACATTTATTAAATAAAAGAAGAATAGGAACGATCCACATAACCCAGAATCAACTGTTTGATAAAGGAAAGTTTTAAATAAAGTAGCACAAAAAAATATCGTTCTAATTATTGTCACAGTCAAAAAAAAAATAACAATAAAAAAAATAAAAAAAAAAATAAATGCAATATTAACACCTGTTCTTGTCAAAGAAGTATTTCATTATGAACAAGGCGATGTGGATATGTTTACAGTACGTGGCAAATGCAAAAATCAATAATTTTTTTCAAATTATGTAATTTTTATTTAATTTGGTATTTTGTCATTGTTATATTGATCAAAACATAAAACTTTAAAATAAATTTAATTGACGATTCACGAATAAATGAGAGGCAATAAGGGAGATTTTTATAATTAAACATGGTAACATAAAAATAACTTTTCCTATATAATTATACGCGATTTTAAATTTAAATTAGAATCACAAAAACTAGTTCTACAACTTTACTAGAAGCTCATAAGAATTTAGCTTAATAAAAAATCGACTTTATGTTGTAGGAAAGGGTGATTTTTGTATTATATACAGTATATTTAATTACGGTATATTAATTTATTATTTAGCGTTCTCATTCATTCTCGGATTATCTATTAATTCAAAAGTATAGTAATTATTATTTAATATATTATATTGATATAGAATTTTATGATTGCCTTTATATTTTTAGAAACCGGAAATATTTGTAATTAAAAAAGTTAACACTGACCTACTGTAATTTTAGAACCGGGAAAGCAACTCAAAGAGAGTCCAAATATGGATTTGGCTAGATAATGCTCAACTGTCACGACTTCAAGAAATACAAGAAATACAATAACTTATCTTAAACAAAGTTAATAACAAAGTAACGATTAACACAAATATCAATAAACGGGTGATATCTTCAGCCAACACTACCTACTTCCTATATGTTAATTAGACTCAAATCGAAATCTAGGATTTATTGAAATGAACTGAGTGTCATTTTATACATAATAGTGTGTGGAGCGTTAACGCTCTATTATTTGCATAATTCTCTTGTACCGCTACCATTTGGTTATTGCAGATCCATGGAAAAATTTTCCCAGCAGGCTTCAACAAGACATAAATTGAAACTAAGCCCGCGGCCAGGGAGGAAATAGAGTGTTGAGGGAGAATTGATGGTATTGTTCGTTTAGGGCTTGATATTGCTTGTAAAACTCAGAGTCTTTTTTATATTCTTGTCAGAAAGGATCAATGTAATTTTTGTGTTCAATTTCACTATGTCAATTATCAATAACACAATATAACTCCTCAGCACTTGGTCTTTTAGCTGGAAGGGGAATGACGATAATAATAATGCAAACCGTACACATACCACTTATTTAGTAACATAATAGCACCAATCCGGAGATGTAGATAACTACCGGTAGGTTGTCGTTCAAGCCACTTACTCGACATCACATAGGGTTAGGTTAGCATTTGATTAGTTACAGTTAGAATATCGTCACCCTTTATTATGTCAGAATCGTACTGTAACCGATAGTAACATACAGGAAGACCTCCAAATTCTGGTTGGAGTGCATCAAAATCCTGATTGACTGGATCGGAATTGATCAACCTTGCCCAAGACCATTAATGAAATCATAGTTTCATTAAGTGAAATTAGTGTTCCGCAAGATCCGATCCGAGATCCGGATCCGATCCGGTTCCGGTGATTCGGATCGAATCGGATCCATGATTTATAGGATCCGCCGGATCCAGAGGATCCGATCCGAAGATCCGTTTGGATACGTTTGGATCCGTTCACGCTGATTGGTTGTACTTTGTAGACTCTGATTGGTTGCAGCTGATTTTGAAAATTAGTGGTACACCTGAAAAATTTACTTATTTTTGAAACCTTCCGGTTTCGTCTTATGAATCATCTAACTCTTAGAAATCGCATCGCCATTATTGGCCGAAGTTCCGAAGACTGTGAAATGGTTCCCAAAGAGTTATATGATTCATAAGACGAAACTGAAGGGTTTCAAAAACAAGAAAATTCTTCAAGTGCCCCACTAATTTTCAAATCAGTTGTAATATAAATCATAATGATAAATCTTATGAATTTGATATGCGAACTTGCTATAATAACTTTAATACTTAGCAATTAAATTAATGTGAATGAAATGATTTTATGTATTTTTTTTTTTTTTTGTTTTTTTTTTAAAGAGAGGTCTATCCTCTATATCCTTTATTAATTCAGTAAGTTGTGTACATATAATAATTACATATATAAAAGTACTATACTAGGGGATATAAGGTAAGAGCTAGTTTACTCTCGACCTATTCTTTGCTAGAATGGTCGTAGACCTCTAGGCTCTGAGTAAGTATTGTAATGATATATTGTTAGATGTTATATATTTGAGTGTCTTTTGTTTGATGAAAGTCGGTGAGGGCGGGATTGTTGGACGGAAATTGGGAGTCGGTATAGGTGTGGGGTTAGGTATAGCTGTTGAATGAGTTGACTGTCTTGAAGGTAACCATAGATCTTTATATATATTCTATGATGGTGTAATGTATAGCTGGGGCGTGTTTTACTTGAATTTTCGTTGAGGTGAACGGAGCTTGTGATGTATTCGTGATTATTCCCAATAGGAGTTTCTTCTTAGTATGTAGGTCTATAAAGTTATTTCCAAATAGGTCAAGTTGTGTTAGTGGTTTTTGTATTTTGTTTGCGAATTCTATTAGGATTCGGTTTATTTTTGTTCGTGGATTGTGGGGGTTTGAGGTGCACGTGATTATATGTGCGATATCTTCTGGTTCACTATAGCAACGAGGGCATAGGTAGTTGGGGTGTTTGTTTGGGTGGCGGTAATGTAGGATTAGGTGAGTCGGTAGCTCCTCGGCTATTGTTTTTATTTTGAAGTTTTTTAAGTTGGAACATGCGAGGTCTGTGTATAATGCTTTTGGTCGGTCGTTGTATGAGAGGTATTGTATTGTTGCATCCCAATCTATGTTTTCTATTTGTGAGTCCCATAGAGCCAGTCTTTGTTGGTTGTGCCAGGAAAGTAGCTTGATGATGTTATGTATATATTTGATGTTGGTACAGAGTTGGGTTGTACATGTGATGCCTTGGATTTGTGGGGTGTATCTATTGTATATGTAATTTTGAGGAGCTAGATCTAGTGAAAAAGGGTCAGTGTAATTTGTAATGTTTATTTCTTTTTGTAGAGAGGTACTGATTTCTTTATCTATTAATAGTGCGTCTAGTATTCTTATGGTAAGGAAGTAGGGATAGTTGTTTAATTTGTAGTGTTCACCGGGTTGGCAGTTGGTTAGTTGTAGGATTGCCTGATGAAGGATTGCACAGTTAGTGTTTAAATTAATTGTTGCATATTTTTTTGTGGTTATTAATAGGAATGCAAGTAGGGAGCTTGTTGCGTTCATTTTTGATAGCCAGTTATTGTTATAGCTGGCTATGGGTTGGTCGTTATTGATTTGTCCGATTGCAATGATTTTTTTGCCTTGATCTAGGGTGTCTGTCTTTGATGTAGTAATTTGTATATTTACAGTTCGTTTGCGATAGTTTTGTTTTTTTATTTTTTTATAGATTATGGTCGGTGGGTTATCAAATGCTGTTAGTGGGCGTATTAGGGTCATGCTTGGGATGTGTGATTCTTTGTATTTTCTGGGAGGAAGTGTTTTGTTGAGCTTTAGTGCAAGTCTGATTTCTTGTATGTTTGCATGTATATAGTTTTTACTGTCGACTTGGAGGTTGTAGCATAGTTTATTGTCTATACGTATGTAGCAATTAATTCTATTTATGGTTGTGTCTTTTTCTTTGTATCCTTGACATGGTGAGAGTTTATTTGTTGTCGGGTTTAGGATTTTGTAGTGTTTAGCATGGGTTGGGTGTTTGTGAGGGTTAAATATTTTTGCTATATTGTCTTGACTTGTGATAATCCAACAATGTTGGGATGGGTCCATTTTTGACATGTAAACGGGTTAGGGTATACTAGTGTTTGTGTGAGATTTGCTTGGTTTCTAATGATTTCTTGCATTTGTAGGAACCATCTGGGAGTTTTGCCTTTTGGGATTTTTAGAATGGTGTGGTGAAATTCTTTCCATTCTAGAAATTGTGTGTTGTTATGGGATAAGAACTGTTCGATACATGTGATTGTGTGTATGTTCAATTTTTGTTTAATTGCATTCCCTTGTGGGTGGTAGATGAGAACATTATTGATAGATGTGCCTTTTAGTTTGGTTGGTATAGGCCAAGCTATTAGTGTTCTTGTCATTTGTACGTCTAAGTTGTGACATGCGATTACTGCTTGTCCTGTATGGGTGTTGTGTTGTTTCGTGGGGAAAAGGGCAGGTTGTTCAAGGATAGAGGAATCAGATGTTGCAGAGTCTTGTAACTGTTGTAGTCGTAGTTTGAAGAAAGAGGTGTCGAAGTCTGGATCGTTTAGATTTCTTAATAGTGATGTAATGAGAGTAGATTGTTGTGCTTGGTGCATGCTGTTTAGTGCGTATGTGTTAGGGCAAAGAATGAAGGTATTTGGTATTCCATGGGCTAATTTTCCTTTAAGTTTCACTATATTGATGCATTTTTTTGTAATATTTGTGAGTTGTGATGGGTTAAGGTATGAGGCTTGAATCCGGTATTGGAAACAAGGGATGATGACGCTATTGATCACGTAGACGGCTTGTTTTTCGGTTAATTTTGCAAATTGTAGTTTTTTTAGATTGGTCTTGGTTTCGGCTATTATGTGTTTTTGGATGGTCTTATAGTTGTTTTCCAAGGAGAACCATGCTCCTAGGTATTTAAGGGGTTCGTTCTTTTTGTTTGCGTATATGATTGTATCTTCGAATGATATATTAGGATTGTTTTCTGTAGAGTTAGTAATTAGTGCAGATTTAAGTGGATTAACTTTGATATTGTTTAATTTGTAGAATGATGAGGCAGTTGTTAAAATTTGTTCTAGGGCGTTTTTATTTGGGGCGATCCAGAGTGAATCGTCCATGTATGCCATTACGGAAGTGTGAATGTGACGTGGTGGTGTTGTTGGTATTGTTGCGGTGTATTCTAAGTGTTGTTTGTGGATAGTTGAGATTAATGGATCGTAATAGATTTTCTATAGGAGCGGGGAGAACGTCTCTCTCTGGTCAATTCCGTCTCCTACATCATATAGTGGTGTGAATCCTATGCTTGTTATTACTCTATTTGTTCGGTTGGAGAGTAGGTGTGTGATTAGTTTAACGATTTGAGGTGGAATTTTTATTCTGTAGAGGGCTTTTTCTAGTGTTTTGATATGGACGGAGTCGAAGGCTTTCAACATGTCTTGAGATAATGCCCATAGATCTTTTTTTGTTTTGGTAGCATCCTCAATAATATGTGTTAATCTGGAAATGGATTGCAGAGTGGATTGAAGTGGGAAACCCGTGAAGTTGAGTAGTGAAAGTATTTTATTGTGCATTAGTATTGTGGTAAGTCTGTTATTAATGATTTTGGTAAGTATTCTGCGTGTGTGGTCAATCAGCATGATTTGTCTCGTTTCTGAGAGGTTGTAGTTATATGTGGGTTGTTTTCTATTGGCCATATGTGTGCTCTGGTCCAGTGTTGTAGTACACTATTTAGGTTTAGGCAGTCGTTGAGGATATTTTTCAGTCTCTGGATGGCGATTTGGAGTAAGTGTTGGAGGGCTTCATTGGCAATGCCTGAGGGGCCTGTTGCTTTTTTGAGTGGGGCAGATTTAATTGTATTAATTAATTCTTTGTCTTCTATGGGTTTTAAAAGTGGATTGTACATGTTTGGGTCAATTGTCTTTATTGGTTCATATTCCTTTGACCAGTTTTCTTCTTTGTCATTATTCAGTGGATTATGCTTGGTCCAGTATTTGTAGTGGGTGTGGAATTGTTGTATTATTTCCTCTTTATCTGTTATGACTTCATCTGGTAGAATTATTTTGTCTGCTTTAACTGTATCTTTGTGTCTTTGTAAGATGCTATCCAGCATTTTACTTGTATTGTTGCTGAAGTTTTGGTATTTACGCTTTACATAGTTTTCGATTTGGGTGTGTTGTTGTTGTCGGGTTTCTTGGTTCCGGGCGGTCCATATTGTATGCTTGTGTTGTTTTAATTCTAGAATTAGCGAATTTATTTGATCCATTGTGCATGGTTCATTCAGAAAAGTAATTTCTAGCTCTGTTATTTTTGTAATCCTGTTTATGAGTTGATTTATGATTTGTGTTTGACTAATGTTGTTTGAAGTTAGCATTCTGAGACACTTTTTTATAGACTTGAGTGCGGTATGTAGTTGGGTTGCTTTTAGTGATAGTGCATAGAACAGCTTCGTGGTGGAGTAGGTATATGGCACATTTATGTTAATGTCATGTTTGATTGTTGCTTCCCAAAAATTCCAGATTTTGTCAAGTTGTTTTTGGTCAGTGGATTGCGTTAGTGGAGTGCTCTTGGTAAATGCATTTGTAAGAGTTGCCATGAATTCTTCCTATTTTTGTTGTATCATTTTATTGTATTGGAATATTCTATGTTTGCGTTTCTTGTTTCCGGGACCGTGTAGTAGTGTTATGCTCAAATGCCAAGTGGTACTTATTATACGGTGATTGCTTCCTGTAATATATGTGGCATCTGTAACAGTAGGGGGATCAAGGTCCAGTATCATCTCTTGATGACACCAGATATCATCTATTTGGCTAGTTGCATTCGGTCCAACCCAAGTTGGGGCAATTATACTGTAAAAGTCCATCAGGCTGATTGCTTGTGCTGCATTTAGGTTTCTAAATAATAGAAAGTTTTTTTCTCTGTTCTGATTAGCGTTGAAATCTCTGAGGACAATTGTGTGCCAGTTTTTCATTTTGGTATTGAGGTCCATTCAAACACTTGATCTTGGGTTTTTTTACAGAGTTCTCGGTGGTTCGATGGGAGGTATACGGAAATTATTCTAGTTTTGTTTTTTCTTGGGAAAAAGCAATCTATACAAATTGCAGTGCCTGGGTATGTTTTGATGTTGTGGATGTATGGTTGTAGTTCTTTATACACCATTAGTGCGGTTTCCAAGCTAGTCTCTCTTTGGTTATCTTCATATGGTTGGAAGTTAGATGTATAAAAGTGGTATAATGGATTAGTAAGTGCTAGGTCGTTATTGGTTAGCTTGGTTTTAGTAATAGAAATTATGTGGGTGTTTGTTTCTTCACAAGTTTCTATCCATTCAAAGAGCTTGACAGTTTGGTTTAGGCCTCTAATATTGTTCGTAACTATGTTGATTCCATTAAGTATGTCTATCCTGTGTTGGGATGAGTTGTCAAGTGGATCAGTGCGAGAAGGAGGTTTTCTATCTGTAATGGACATGCTCATTGTATGGGTGAGTAGTTATCAAACATATTCTAGGAGGGTGGTAGTAGATCAGGTATGACTATAAATGAGGCAGGGAAGCTGCGGAAACGGAAGTGTGTTTGGAGAGTTTCGATTGTGGGTATGATGTCATTGTATTCTTTAATTGGGAGTTGAATATGTTTACAGCTCTCGATTTGGGCAATCATGGTAGATGCTTGTGAAATATCGATCGGTAAGTTAGATCGGTTATCTGTACTTCTTTTAATTTTGATCCAGTTTTCTGGAATGTGATGGAAATAGTAGTGATTACGTAGTTGTCTAGAAGTTTCTACTAGTAGTCTGGGGGACCTGATTGGAATTGTGATGTTAACTTTTGTTATCTGTAGAGGATCTAAAGGTAGTAGAGGTAACTCTGTTGGATTTGCTGTCATATAATGTAGCGGCATAGGCCAGCTAATTTTGTATTGTCCTCTTATTTCCTTGATGAATTCTTTAGCAAGGTTGTCGTTTGTGATTGGAAAAGTATATTTTAATTGTGTTTTGATTTGATTTGGGTCTGCTAGTAGGTTCAATTTTTGTTTGAAGAAATCATTGGGGATCCGTTTAAACGAGTAATGTTCTCTCAGAAGTTTAACTATGTTGCGTAATTCCACTGCATCTTTAGGGTCACATGGGAACAGATGTTTGACTGCTAAATTAAGAGCCTGTAGGGTAATTGGTAGTTATTCTTTTGCTAGTGGAAGTGAGAAGTAATTGGGGGTATCTTTTCGAACTTGTAGTATGCTTTTAGTTCTTGTCGATATTGGCTCAGTTGTTTAAGTGCATCCCATTCCGTTATCGGGAACAAGTCCCGGACTGACGGATGTAGGTCTCGAATATCTTCTGGTAGTGGTTGAATAGGGTATCAAAGTAAGTATCAGGTAGGTGGCTAAATTTATAAACTTTGCACAGAGCTCGTAGTGTGTCCTCCTATCTGTCAAGGGAAGTTTATGCGAAAGTGCTGCAGTTATCTCTGAGTCTAACTCATGTGGCCAATCTGGAAGGGGGCTAGAATCTCTTCGTGTGCCGCAAAAAGGCATGTACGAGTTTGTGTGAATGTGAGTTTCGTTGTGATTTTTGCTAGGTTAAGGCAGTAATAGATGTATCTAACATAGTCGTGAGGTTTTAACATAAGGAAGTCAAGGTTACATAGGTAATCTATGGCCAACTTGATTCTCAGTTTCTTATAAATTTGGTTTCTATTTGTTTTATTAATGAATCTGATGTCATTGTGGCAACGGAATTTTTCTAGTGCGAGTTCATATAATGCTTCAAACTCAGTTTAGTGTTTTGGTGCTGTACTTTTGTCTCTAGAGAATGACTTGAAGAAGGCAGTATCTAAGTATTTGATTTTCAGTGTAATTGCAGGTGGGATATTCAACTGAGTAGGTTTTATTTGTAATTTATGCAATAGAAATTCTCGTAATTTATCCTGTGAGTCAAAGGCTCCAATTATGGATTCGTAGTTCCATGTTTGTGTGTTGAAGGATGTTTGTCTTTTTCCTGCGACTACCTTTAGGGTAGCCGTTACCCAATCAGTTGTGCATTTTTGTTTGTTGTATGTGCTCGACTGTATAGCTTTTTTGGTGGTATATCTGCCTCAATAGTGGTGTTAGATTCAATTTCCATATCATCCGGGTGGTTCTCATTTAGCGTCGGTTTGTGATTTGTAGTATTCCAGTATGCCTTGGATGCGTCCGCCCAGGGGTTTGGGCTGGTGCCTAATTCGGTTTGGCTGGGTCCTGTAGAAATTTCCATCATCTGATTTATGTTGTCCAGATTTGTTGGTCGGGGTACTAACTCGGGTTCTGGTAGGTTCATAAAATTTCCCATGTTTGTTGTTGTGCTTAGTTCCAGTGACGTTATTGAGTGATCTACTGGGGGTAAGCTAGAATCACCACTTTTGTGAGTTTTTTCGAGTGACAAAGTTAGCGGGTTGGAAGTTGGTGAAGATTTGGATTGGTGTTTAGCTCTTTTGGCAGCACGAATTTTTGGGGCGTCGATTGATTCCTGAACACTAATTTGGATATCTTCCAATAAAGTTTGATTAGTTTCTTCTACTAATAGCGACGGTTGTTGGTTAGAGGACATCATTGAGAGAAGGTGTGAAAACACACGAGGTGTGAGGAATAGAGTGTCTTCCTTCCTCTTAGTTATTTTGGCAATCGAAGGTGGGAACCAGGCTTATTAACGGACTCAGTATAGGCTGCATGGCCCACAATTATAGCGTTATTTAGTTTTTTACGGTATACTTTGTTGTTTACTTTTTAGCTTCAATTATGGTTTAGTGATCTACGGGAAAGAGTTTTTTAGTTGATTTTATGTATTTTAATAGTTAAATAAGTATTAACAATCTTGATTTGTTATGCTAATTTATAACGCAGATGAATTGATTGTAGTGATAACGAAATATTTTGTAAATAATTTTAATGGATTAAATAATTACATATAAATTAATAATGATAAATGTTCTTTATCTGACAAACTCATATGATCATAAATGTATTTTTTTCCGTTATTTTTTTATATGCTACGAAATAATCACATTTACTTGAATTAAAGCTCAGACGACAACTCCCTACCAATCATGATCATAAATTGTCGGATAACACCCAAATTTTTGAATAATGGTAAATTTGTTCAACTGGGCAAATAATTGGCTGATACGTGCCACTTCGTGACACGTGTTCATTTGCCCGGTTGAACAAATTTACCGTTATTCAAAAATTTTTGCCCAATAATGTATACTTATACCTCCTGTGAGTGACTGCACGTATTTACCCGATTAATAGATATTAAATGGGTCATAATATTAACCAATTATATCATGTTAGTTGTGTAACTATATCAGATCCGGATCCGGATCCAGATCTTTGGCTTCAAATTCGGATCTGAACATGGATCCGATCTGGTTTTCAGCTCGGATCTGAATCTTAAAAAATATCCGTCCGATCTGATCCGTGTGGAACACTAGTGAAAATTCCTAGCTGATAACTTTGCCATAGAACTTGCCGATCGCTATGACTAAATGCTGGTCTAGTTCTGGCCTAAGACCTGGAAATTTTGGGATTCCTGTAAAAAAAGGATAAATTAATGGAATAACCAAAATTCAGGGTCAGAATAGGCCGGATTTGATAAATTTTCCTAAAATTACATAAATTTAACCAATAAAATGATATAATATGCATTAAGCAAAGTCGTTCAGTTGCTAATTTTGCTATAGTATTGTTGCTAATGCTGGACTAGCTCCGGCTTATTCCAACCCTAAATTTTGTGCAAGCACCCCAAATAATAGTGTAAATTAGGGTAACTTGGGTGATTATTTCTATATTTGGAATGGTCTGTGGTCACATTTATTTTTTATCATTGTTAAATTATTGTTATTATTGTCAAGATATACATATTGTTTAAAAATTGATATATTAACCGGTTCAAAATTCTGAATGTTATAATTGTCAAAACATCTGAAATGCGTAATGTTATTAGTAGAATGCATAATCTTGGTGACCGTGAGATTAGGATTAAAAAAAATATACATAGAGTATTGGTTCATTATCAAAAATCAGCCGAGATAGACAACACTAATGGAATGTATAGTCTTGGTTATTGTTATGAATTTGGAATTGGAGTCGAAAAAGATGTGTATAAAGCATTCATTTATTATCAAAAATCATCTAATATGGGCAATTTTGATGGAATGTATAAAGTTGGTTATTGTTATACCAGTACGATTACATGAAATGTAGAGGGATGGTTCTGTTTAACTTTTTGGTGGCCTATATTTTTTCCTGATTTAGAAGGTATTATGGTTATCTCCTTTTTTTCCTTTTACGGTATATTTCAAGATAATGAAAATATACGTTTTTGATGTCGCTTATGCTTATTCTTTAAAAAAAATCCTATTTAAGTAGGAGTAATAATTTCGGTTGTTCATTTTTGGAAAGAATTATATGATTTTCAATTTTAATATGTATGATGATCATTGTCACTTGTCATTTAAAGTAAGGACATTTCAAATGTTGATCATTATTGCGACATTTTTTATCATCTTTAATAGGTAATTATTACACATTCTCGAATGATTGTTAAATCTATAATTTTCCTGACTAATATCGTAATGACTAGTAAAATTTAAAAAATGTAGCCTTTAAAATGATTTTGATTGGTCATATCTACTAATTTCTTATGTACTTTAAGTGTATATAATTGGCGCTGTTTAATAATAATGAGAATAAAATAAAATTCCAAAGACCGTGATCAGACCGTGAGAAAGTTAAAGTAAGATGACGATCTATTTATATCTGTAATTATTACATGTTAATGTCATAATAAATTCATCATTTATATTGTTGTAAATTAATAATCAGTTGCCATCTATTATGTATTTTTTTAAAAAAATCGACTTTTCATCGTTACGCGCATTTGCAACTTTGAAATTTAAAAAATTCACTTCCATTCGTTATGCGCACATTATAACATTGAAATTAGATTAACTGAGATATGGATAACGTTAATAACATGCGTTAGTGAGTCACATAGTTTATCGTCAGAATGGTAAGGTTTTTAACAGTAACTCATGATAGAAATTATAATAATTTCAACGCGAACTCAACCCTGACTATATTGTGATTATAGAATAACAAGTAAGTTCTGCACGAATATTTATTACAGTAATTCTTGATAAAAGCCACACATAATTTCGATACAAACTCAACTTTAAAATGTATTATCTGTCAGGTAAGTTTGTAACAGAATTTTTTATAATAATTCACGATAGAAATTATGATAACATTTAATACAAACTAATTCACCTTTTCGCCATTACGAAATAAACCAAGATGGCCTATTCCATAATTACATGCTGCATTAAGGATCGAAATATTCTATGTAAGTCAAAACTATATGTGGTATCATAGAAAATTCTAATATGTCCTGATCAAATAATCGATGTATTTTTATATATAAAAAATTTGGTTGCATTTCTTTAGATGCACAGCTTGCTCTTTTTTTTTCTCTCAAATACTTCAATACGAATAGATTCACCTTCCCTATGACTACGAATTACAGAATTTTTTTTTACATTACATATGGAAATTCTTCTTTTTATTGAAAGATATTTTAAGTATATCTTTATTTGGGTGACCCAAATAAAGATATACTTAACAATAAAAAAAAAATTTATCATATGCAATGTAAAAAAAATCCTGTAGCTTCGTAGTCATAGGGAAGGTGAATCTATTCGTATTGAAGTATTTGAGAGAAAAAAAAAGAGC
>QKWP01000027.1:290435-325440 GCA_003550325.1 Gigaspora rosea
CTTCAGCTCATTACACATGATATCAATCTTTATATAGCGGCGCATTCAACACCTTACACATGACAATATCAACTTTTATAAGTGTAGCGAGTTTGACCTCAAGTTATGTGTGGCGCATTCAACTCGGTACACACTACAACGTCAACATAATAACGAGTTCATTCCCAAGCTATGGAGTGGCGCATTAAATAATTACGCATAAAAACAAGCAGGGCGCAAGGTACAATGAATGAGAGAGGGCGGAAGGAATGGGAGCCGAATTATAATCGGGCATCGAAGAGAACAAGTGACAAGACAAGCGAGGTAAGAAAGCACCAGGATTCACCATTTACTCCCACATGTATCTTTATAATTTCTGCCGCATGCATACATATCTATAATTTCTATCACATGCATATCTATAATCATATGCTATTACTTTTTCATATAAGCCGCAATTTCGAATAAGATTATCCGCGCGATAATAACCCTAACGTGACTATCGTCAACGCATAGGGTTATATTAGAATTTTCTATGATACCACATATAGTTTTGGTTTACATAGTGAGCATGAGCTTGAACTTGTTGCGAGCACACGACCTTGCGCGGCATCACGCGCTACACAGCTATCCCTTATACTTTAAATTTTACATGTCACACGTGATCGTACTGATCCTGCGCGGCACGCATGTCGCGCAGCTAACATTATTATTTAGGAATCGGAGTTAAAAAGGATGAAATAAAGGCATTCATTTATTTCAAAAAATCTGCCGAGAAGAAGAACTCCAAGGGAATGTTCAAAGTTGGCATTTGCTACTTATTTGGAATCGGCACTAAAATAGATATAGAAAATGCCAAATATTATCTCGAAAAGTAAGGAAATTTTTTATATAATCTTCTAGTAAATATATGATTATAGTATTTTTATCTACGATTAAGGATCCTTTTTTTTATGCACAATTATTTCATTCATAATAATTTAGATTGTGAGTACTGTTAAGTTAATTATACATTATCTATATATCGTAAGTCTGATAATTCAAGTGGGAATTAACATTAATTGGTGTTAACTTAGTTAGTAAGTATAATGTAGAAAACCTCTGCTTAGCAACATATTATTTTAAATCGCATAACTACAAAATAATGTCCAAAGGCATCATTTCGTAATTCGGGCAATGATCCGAAATTACACTCCTGGGCTTATATGATAGTAAAATAATAAACTGCTAAATAGAGCCATAAATCATATTTATTAATAAACTCTTCATAAGGATTTATCTTTTACATTGTTTTTAAAAATTTTCCATTTTAGTTAGTAAGTACAACATAAAACATTGTCAATTGCAAATTTATTTAAACTGTTATTAATAATGCTCAAAAATTTATGGTATCACATTAGTATGTAAGTATAAATGTTACTTTGATCCATTTAAACTTTCATTTTGGGTTCGTCTTTACAATATCTCACAATAATTTCATTCATGCAATTCAGTGAGTAAGTATAGGTCATTAAGTAATTGAAATCTTCTACAATATATGTGGGCATATCAGCGATGGGCAATTTGCGATTTCTCCAAAAATCCTGCGCAGGATGCGGGATCACGCGCGTGGTTCGCACAGAACAAATATCAGTTTGGAAAAAAAATCGGCGACTTTTTTTCAGAACTTGTATATTCTTGGTCCAGTATCATCTAATCAATAGATCTTATTTGCTGCTTTTCAAATCAGGAATCTATAAAAATGCCAATCTATTAGAGATGCGAGCTATAAACTATTAGTTGTAATAAATAAACAGTAGTTTATTGTAAAATTGTAGTTTTAAAATAAAATACAGTTTATTTATATGTAATGTAATTTACGGATCACATCTCTACAATCTATGATTGATCAAGGTTAATTTTTAGCTAATCATAGATTGGCATTTTTTTTCTAGATTCCCGATTCCCAGTATGATACGTGGAATTTGCTGCACTGTAAAATTGGTTGTCCTAAATCTGCCAAAGAATCTGAAATTTTGACCAGAATTATGAACGATAGGTCCCTCTACTGTGAAAAATATTCACTTCCAGGTGTTCACTCTCACGCACTCATTTATCAGATGATGCAGATCTGCTGATATGTACTGTTAAATCAGTGGAAACTAACTGTCCACTATATTGACGCAGTGCAGAAAATCTGTAAAATTATTTAAAGCTGCAATTCAAGTTTCTAAATATCTGTCATATTTTTCATTTTAGTTCGTGAGTATAAATTTTAAGCATACACTGCACTACGTACATAAGGACTTACCTATATATAATCGTCTCATCTAGCTAGTAAGTACATATAAATATTTTATGAATATATTTAAACCCTCAATCAAATTTACAGATTCATAGTAGCTATTTTTTATAATTCTATTCAATTGCTTCATCTAGCCTGTAAGTTATAGATATATTTATAGATCTGTTTAAACTTTATAACTCAAGAACACTAGTGTTTACCTTTTTTACCAATCAAACCATATCTTTTAGTTCGTGAGAATATGAGCTTTGCAAATCAGTTCTAAGAACTTACTGTTCAAATTTTATTCATAATGATTTTAGTAAGTGAGTATAAATATCATTTAGAAAATAAATCCAAATCTCTAAAATTTTTTTAAGAATTTTCTTAACTCTTGTTTAAATCATTAAATTAGTATGTGAGTATAGACTTTATTAAAGCCTTTGCAATTCAAGTTCATATTGATTTACCTAATAGTGCATTCAAATTATTTTATTTGTTTAATTAGTGAGTAAGTACTATATAAAGTAATGCTTTCAAAATAAATTATAATGAAATGATTTTTATAATACATTCAAATTATTTCATTTAGTATGTGAGTGAAGATATTATTTGCATTTTAATTTAGTAATTTAAACTTAATAAAATTTGCATCCTATGATACTATTAAATATTCATCTATAACAAATTAGAAAGTGAGTACAAATATATTATATATAAATTACTTAATTTACAATTCAATTCGTAAAATTTATTCCATTCACATTCATATTACTAGTCGGTAAGCATAATAGTAACTTATTTTTCGTAAACAATAAAAATATGAAAATTACGAACATATAATACATAATACTTTTATTGTATAATGAAAAGAAACTGTACATATGGTAAAGAATGTACAAATTTCGAACAAGAAAATACTTCGCCATCCTGGTGTATTACATGCGATCCAGACCTAGTAACTCGAAGTTGGACAAGTGGAAACTTAGAGATTGACAGTTGTATCAAAGAATTTCAACTTAAATGTATGAGATATGAAGATATGATTGAATGGATTCCATTCAATAGATTAAGTAATATCCAAATAATTGACAAGGGAGGTTTTGGCTCTGTATTTTTAGCAACCTGGTTGGACGGAATTCGAAAAATTGACAAAACACATATGATAAGATTATTACGCCAACCTAGTCTCATTGTACTCAAAACTTTGCCTAATGCTAAGAATTCTTCTGATTTTTTAAAAGAAGTAGGTTAAATAACCTTATTTTTGTAATTCAAATTTATTAAACTAATTTATTTATCTAAATTTTGCAAGTTTAAATATCATATGACATGCAAGTTAATGGATAGCGGGCTTAAAGTATATGGATTAACACAAAATCCAGAAACTTGTGAATACTTGATGGTAATTCAATACGCTGCTGGTGAAGATCTTAATAAATTTTTGAATCTAATTTTAGAATACTTTCATGGAAAATTAAAATAAAACTACTATCAGATATTTCATTGGATTTACTTCGAATTCATAAAGCAGGAATTATTCATTGTGACTTACACGGTGGTAATATTTTGCAAAATCAACAACACATTAATGAAAATATTAAATCCTTTCTTATAGATTTTGGAAATTCCAAAATAAAAGATGAATGTATCTCAGAAAATGATGAAATCTATGGTGTCATACCCTATATGGCACCAGAAGTTTTATCAGGTCTACCGTTTACACAAAAAGCTGATATTTATAGCTTTGGTGTCATCATGGTACAAATGACTACAGGGCAGAGACCTTTTTATGGGCATCAATTTGATAACGAACTTGCATTGAATATTTTTAAGGGATTAAGACCAGAATTTGCTCCTGGAACTCCTGATTGCTATGTTGAATTAGCAATGCAATGTATGGATTTAAATCCAGAAAGGCGACC
Source organism: Gigaspora rosea (assembly GCA_003550325.1). Classification (NCBI taxonomy): domain Eukaryota; kingdom Fungi; phylum Glomeromycota; class Glomeromycetes; order Diversisporales; family Gigasporaceae; genus Gigaspora; species Gigaspora rosea. Next base: position 294,603 of record QKWP01000027.1, read on the forward strand.
TGCTGCTGAGGATGTTTACAAAAGAATTTGTGAATTTTATGATATAATAACTAATAATTTAGTTAATATGGATCTTTATGATGAAGTTAAACAACAATTCTTAATCGCTGACGAAATGATAAAGACACTACCGATTATCTTGCCAAAGCATTCATGTTCTATGTACACTAGTAAACTTATTAGTACGCAAAAAGTAAGAAATATAATTGAAGCTACAGTCGCGCGCCCATAAACACTTCAATTTATAAGTACATTTATTCCTTAATCAACGATTATTAAGTATATAAAAATAATTCTCTATGTAAGCGTATTCTACGTATATTCCCCATACAAGAACATTCTCTATAGGCCCCGATGGTGTAGTAGTGCAACTGTATTCGTTATTATTCAATTGTATAAACAAATATAGTACAAACCGTCAGGACTGATATAAAATACTATTTTTAGTGAAGGTGCATGCATATGGAGTGTGTCAAACATGGCGTCGAAACGAAACCTACCCGAAACTAGTTTCGGGAGAGCTATAATCCGAAACTAGTTTCGGAATTTTTAAAAAAAATCGAAACTCCGAAAACCGAAACCCCGAAAATATAATCCGAAACCAAAAGCTATAATCAGAAACCCAAAGCTATAATCCGAAACTTAAAATATAATATACAATCTTTAAAATTTATTATAAACTTATATTTATTTTAATAATATCTTTAATAAACAATACATTTATAAAAATTAATACAAAATATAAAATATCAGATATAGTATATATAATATAATATGAATAAATTTTATAGAAATTATTACAAAATATAAAATATAATATATATAATATAATATTAATAAAAAAGTTTATATTATAGGTGATATAAAAAAAACTTTAATATTTAAGGAAAAAATCTCTATATATAATATAACATTAAATACAAATAAAAATATAATTATTTAAATTTAATAATAATAAATTTCATCAATATCATCAAAATGTTTTTGTGCTATTTGGCTAGGATCATAATCATCTTGATCTTCTAAATCTTGAATAAAAGTATTTAGTTCTTCATCATTATTTAAGTCTTCTGTTATTTGATTATCATCTGTGTCATCAAAATTATGATTTTCTAAATCAATTATTTCTAATAAATTTAGATTTTCCCACACAGTTCCTTCATCATCATCTAAATCATACTCATCTAAATTAATATTTTCTGTTTCATTTTGGTCTTCTTCTTCCTCTTCTTCAATTTGTGCATTATATAATTCTTGATAAATGTCATCTGCTGCATGTTCTTTGCTATATAAATTCAATTCAGATTCTTTGTTATTAATATAATAAGAATGAATTTTAACCAAAGATTCTAAATTTTCAACTGATAAATTTGTTCTTCTTTTTCCTGTCATCCATCCACAAATAGACCAAATTCTTTCACAGCTTGCTGTATGTGGAGTAATTGAAAAAAGTTTAATTCCAAGTAATTGTAAATATGGTGGTGATATTGTACATGTTTTCCACCAACTTAAGGCTGTATCAATATTTAATGAGAATGGTGCATTAAATGGTTCTCTTTGCAAGTAAAATTCTCTAAATTGAGAAATAATCATATCTCCTGATTTTTCTTTAGAATGGTTATATTTTTTTAATTGTGTTGCAATTTCTGGAATTTTTACCATTTGTTGCCAAATATTTGCTGCTGAGGTTGCAATTTTTAAAAATTGACTTTTTTTAATACCTGCACCTAAATAATTTATAAAGTTAAAATTAAATAATTTAAAATTTAAATAATAAAATTTATTTACCTTTATAAAGTGGATGAAGAAAATATGCTAAAACATATTCATCATATTCATATTCACTAAATCTTGAATTAAATTTGTTAATAGCATATTTATAAAATTGTTTAGAATCTTTAGGATCTTCTTTAGAAAGCTTATAAATTGAATTTCCTAAAGAAATTAATGCAAAATAGCAATCAGCTAACGTTATATTTCTTCTTTGGAGTTTAATAATTGCATCATTAATAGGTTTAAAAATTTTTGCTAAATCATAAACATCATAAAAAAATCCTTTTTTTCTACAAATAATTGCTTTAACAGATTCATTTGTTATAGCTAAAGGATTTTCAATAGCAATCTAAATAAAAAATTATTTAAGTTATTAATTTTAAATATAAATTAAAAACTTTAAATAATGATTACCTCTTTTAAACATGTTTCTAATTGATAAACTGATTTTAACATTGCATAAACTGTTGTCCATCTTGTATCAATATAAGTTTTTAATCCACCACCTGATATTTTTTTTCAGAAATTTTGGCTGCTAAAAGATTATTTGGTAAATGGCTTTTTTTAAAATATGTAACTAAAGTTTTGCACCATTGGATAATTCTTGCTGCAAATGGATGTTTAATTAAATCTTTTGTTATAAGATTAAATGCATGTACAATACATCTAATACTTAATATATGTGTATATTTTTGAGAAATTTGTTTTCTTGCTAAATTAATATTTGCTCCTGCATCTGTTACTATACCAATAAACTTTTCAACACCAATGTCAATAAGAACTTTTTGAATTTCATTAGTTAAAAAATTTGCAGTATGATTTGTATCTGAAAAATCTAAAATTTTCCAAAGAATTTCTTTACCATTATTTAGACAAATAATAAAATTCCACAATGATTTGCCTGTTATACTGGTCCATCCATCTAAAGCTAAAAATAAATTAACAAAAATATTTTATTCTAAGTAGTAGCTTATTTTAAATATATAGTATAATTAAATTATAAATTAAATGAAAAATAAATAAATACAATTAAATACCTAATGTTAAATTTTTTGAATCTTTTAATGATTTATATAAATTTGTATCAATTCTAATTATTTCATTTATTAATAAATTTTCTGCAATAAATTTTCTACTAGGTGGTGTATAAGCAGGGCGAAGTTGTTTTAAAAATTCAATAAAAAATGGATGCTCAATAAGCCTCCAAGGTAATCCACAGCATACAAATGCTTTAATAAGTGCTCTATTTATTGATTCAATACGTTTATCTGGTATAGCTGTACTTTCAAGAAATTCATCTAAACTTATTTGTTCACTTGAATGTTTAGTTCCACTAATACTTGAAGTTTTTTCACGAGATTCAACAATATATATAACTGCTTCTTTTACTTCTTCAGAAACAAAAGCACAGTCACTAATAATATGCTTTTCCATTAATGATAGTTTTCCAGGTGAAAATAATTTTTCACATGCTTTACAAATTGCTTCATAATGGCCTGAGCTATCCAATTGTTTGCCTCTATTATAAAATTTCCAAATTGGCTTTAATGGACGACCACCGATAATTTTTTCATCAGCATGTTTAATTTTTTTAGATTCTGACATATTAAAAAATGGTAAATATTTTAAAAATAAGAAGTTATTAAATAGAATTTTATAATATAGCTGTCAAGATTTTAGACTTTTATTTTTAAGATAAGTGAAAACTTATTTTTACATAGTCAAAAATCAGGCATTTTTATACATATTTTGCTCTTTTAATCTCCAACTAATTGTATCTTTTTCTGTAAGGCTATAGGTATTACATTACAAATCTTTGACAGGATCATCTCTTGTTATGCTAATCGATTATGATCGCATCATAATAACTAGGGTGATCCCATATGTTAACATGATATCAAAACCGATAATAGAGTGAATACGGTATAATTATAAACAATAAATAAATAAATAAATAAATAATAAATATAGTAATGATATCTTCTGTCTTGGTATAACCATCACGCTCACATGGGATCATTCCTCGTTACGCTGATCGATCATGATTGCATCACGGTAACAAGGGTGATCTCATATATTAACACAATATTGGAATGATAATAGAGAGAATAAACAAACAAATAAACAAATAAATAAAGAAAAACAAATATACAGTAGTAATGATCTTCTGTCTCAATATAACTATCCGCGTATAACCATCACACTCTCATGCGGAATTATTCCTCATTACACTGATCGACTGATTGCATATAACCATTACGCTTTCATGCGGGATCATTCCTTGTTACGCTGATCGATTGATCGCGTATAACCATCACGCTCTCATATGGGATCATTCCTCGTTACGCTAATTGATTGATCGCATATAACCATCACGCTCTTATGCAGGATCATTCCTCGTTCTGCTGATCGATTGATCGTGTATAACTATCACGCTCTCATGCAGGATCATTTCTCATTATGCTGATCGATCATGATCACATATGATAACAAGGGTAATTCCATATGTTAACACAATATCGGAATGAAATAGAGAGAATAAACAAATAAGTTATTGATGTTTTGGCAGTTTCGGGGTTTCGGTTGAGGTTTTGGGTTTGGGTGAGGTTTCAGGTTTCGGTTGAGGTTTCGGGGTTTCGGGTAAGGTTTTGGGTTTCGGGTGAGGTTTCGGGTTTCGGGTGAGGTTTCGAGTTTCGGATGAGATTTCGGAAGCTATAATCCGAAACCCGAAATTTTTGAAATTGGCAAAAAAGGTTTCGGTGCTATCTTTGGAGTGTGTACTTCACGCAACTCTCAATATAGGATGATTAGTCCATAACAAAAATTTTACAAGACTTCTTATTGAAAGATTATAACTTATACGCTAAACTTATGCACTTTGGAAGTAGAAAACGCTCATTTAAAAATTGATTGAAAAATCCATACGGTGTTACAGGCTATTTTTTATTTATAATACTAGTTTCTTATTTAATTACTTTATTTTCAATATTACTTAAATATCGGCTGATTTTGATAAGGAAACCCAATCTCCCCAGTGATGCTCCACAAATAGTTGATTCTCTTTGATAATTTAAAATAATAAAAATACAATACTAAATTTAATTAATCGTCGACAATATATTTGAACAATTTTTTTTTTTATGTAAAAAATAATATATAGTTCGTACATCAAATTATATAAAGATTGATAGTAATATTAAGTTTATTTACGCAACATAACGATAAATTAAAATAATAAAAATATAATATATAATTTAATTTAATAAAGATAATGCAAAGTCTATCTATAACTCCAAAGGATTAAATTTCTCCATTTACCACCGAGCCAATCGACGAGAGCTTGGTTATTTTATTTTTTTATAGGTAAAAATTAGCTTTAACTTATAAAGAAATAAAATAAAACCAAACTCTAAACAGAGACGAGTTTTTGATCTAATAAGGTTTAGAATTTGTAAGTAATCGAAGAGACCCTTGGGTGCCTCACAAGACGCCTACTGTCAGCACTTGGTAGTGGGAGACTATGCACTGAAGACCATCCCAATGCCCAACGGTCTTCAAACAGTCTCCCCATACGAATCACGTGTATCCACTGTGCTACTACCGTGTGGATCCAGGAACGCTTAGAGGCTGTGTGTTAATGTATTAATGGGAGATCATTACTTATCTTTTTAATAATAGCATATTAGCATGTATGATAAATATATAAATTGAAAAAAATGTTTTTAAATAAAAAAAGAAGTGTATAATTTAACGTAGATAACAAAGTGTAATCAAAAAATATATAAGCGAAAAATAAGAAATAAAGAAAAAGTTTATAAGTGAAAATATAAAAATGTGCGAGTAAAAAAGTAAAAAGTGTGTCTATTATTTTGATAGAACACGTGATTTCGATAAATTAAGAAAAATTACGTAATTGTGCATGGAGATAGCCAATCAGAGAGTGCAAATTTTGACTATTACAGATCAGCCCGACAAAGAATCCAAACATGCGTAAAGAAGAAAAAAACGAAAATATGAAATTTTACATATAGTAAGAATCATTCTAACCCTACAGACTCTAACGTTAAGGCACTAACCCTAAATTTTTACCTCAGTGCTTAGTTTATTTACAAAATCGGGGTTTGTAAATAAGTAAAATGACGTGAGAAATGCACCAATTAGATGTTCTACACTAATCAAACCAACAAATACGCAAAATACAACAATAAGAATAGCTGCGTGACATGTGATGGCACGCAGAGCCAGTACGATCATGTGCGACATATAAAAATAACATGGAATCTTTGCTAGGAAAATTACCCTTCGACATTTTCCGATCAGGTAATTTCGGTCAAATTTAGAACAACATACCAGTTCTTATATAAATATAAACCATCGTTTGTCTTTATTGATTCAATGGTTCATCAAATAAACTTTTGAATCAATAAAGTCAAAAGATGATTTGCATGCAAATAAAAACTGGTATGTTTGTTTAAGTTTGTCCGAATTAGCCCGATCAGAAATTGTCGAAGGATGGTTTTTCTAGCAAAATTAATCAGGAAATTACAGATTTAACAAACATATGAATGTTCGAAAATGGCACAATAGTCACAAATTTCAAAATCAATAATTGTCTTAAAAATTTCAGATGATACAGAATTAGTGATGGGCAACGCGTGGGATCTGCATGTTATCCCATGCAGGATTTTTAATATAAGATAATAACTGGCCTGCGTTAGCATAACACCCATGTACTATACGTACTGTACACAAAATTTTTGTCGATTCTTTTATAGGTATGTAACTTCACATGCTAATCAACCAATAAAACTTAAGAAGGGGGAGTTAAAAATAACGAAAAACCAGAGATTAGATTATTAAGCAAATTAAAAGATCATTTGTTAAATTTGAGTACTAGAGAACAAAAAATTAATTTTGATCAAATAAAAAGTATATTATCGGGAAATATCGGGTATTCTTAAAGCAAAGTTTTTTAATATTGCCAATATACAGTAAAACCAAATTTTGTAATTTTACTATATTCAGCTTTGCTTAGAGCAATACATAAATAAATTTCCTAGGGTAAATATAATCAAGATATGGATAGAGTTGATTAAATTAAAAAATATATATTTAAATATTTAAATTATTTTATTTGTATTTTTAGTTATATATATTTATAAGTTGTTGAGATTTTTTTTAGTAATATTAAGGGGTTTTTTCTTAACATATGTATAATTATATATTATATAAATATTAAAAGTTCCAGACCTCTTGGTAATAATTTTTAGTTACGTGCTTAAAACTATTTTTATTATTTTATCACACTATAAAATACTATATGTACTATATGTATGTACTGTACATACTGTACATACTGTATACGAAAAAAATTGGGCTACCATATAAATGGCACATCTCTAATGACACCTGGTCTGCATTAACATAACATCCGGTCTGCTTTAATATAAGTAGGCCAATTCCTAATTAGTAATTGATGTATCTAAAGTGCCGCATACAAGACCCGGGTCTTTTACATTCCACCAATTTTTAAACCATATAATAGATCCCGGGTCTAGTACGCGCTATGAAGTTATATCATGAAATAAAAAAATTTAAAGTGCATACTCACTTTGTATTTACAATAGGCATTCTAACTATTTTAAAAAAAAACCTTATTTGATTAATATAGATTTTGTGGTTCACGCCCAGGTCTAATTCATGGTGGATCTACTATTTGGGGATCTTATATGCGGAACTTTATGGTATATGTATAAAAATCTATATACGCATTAGCTTTTTCAAATTTGTTTCTCGTTTCACATATGTACGTACGTATATATATAAGTACAGAGATAATGCGAAAACTGTACGTTGAAATAAATTTTTTCAATTGTCATTATTAATAAAGTAGAGAATCTAGACTTTTAATTTCTTGTATAAAAAAATACACCAAGAATATTGCCCAATTTCAGTGATTATTTAATATGAGTGATAAGGTTAAATAAAATTCGATTCAATCATTTATGCGATATTGGAGAATAAAAGTGACCATTTGATCCGAAATTACAAACCCGATTATGAATTTCTTATGAGTCTCTTATGAATTTTGTATGTATATAGCCTAGTTACTTATAAATTTTTGTACATATGTACCTGATGACTTATAAATTTTAGTACATTTATACCTGATTATGCACTGATTCTTATATACGATTATATGATTTGATCACTTTGTTATCATTTAATTTTTAAATATATTTATATAATAATATTAAAAAAAATTGATAAAATTAAAGGAAATCTGAATTAGTAAATTTAATAATGATAGAATTCAAATAATGGTTTAAAAGTAGGCAAAATTTATATAAAAGCATTTTTATTTATAACAAATGCAGTAAGATTTATAAGAAATGATTTATTATTTTAACAAGAAATTATATTCCTAGTAATGATTTTTATATATGTTTTTATTAATCTTGAAAAATTCAGGAACTCTACTCGATCCCGGGCATGATGCGAGATTTTTAAAAAAATCAGAATTTGTCCATCGCTAATAAATGGTAAAAGGGAATTGCTACCAATACAGCAACATGTGACTTATAGACACAGCAATGACTAGCATTACCTAAAATACATGCTAACTAATGTTGTTAGTCGAAATACTTAATTTAGTCAACTATTTAGACAAATAGTGTCTAAATATATTTTGACATGGCATTATTTTTTTTTCGAAATGTCAAAAGTCTAAATTTGCCTAAATGTCTAAATAGTTGACTAAATAAATACTATGTGACTAAATGTCTAAATAGTTGACTAAATATAATACTATATGACTAAATGTAAGATTCTATTTAATTATAGCGCTTTGCAAAAAAGTGTGACCCTGTGATTTACATAGTAATGATGGCGGAAAATTTTAATTCCCTATTGATCATCATTTTCATCAAAAACGTCTATGTTTATCCGAAATCATTAAAATTCTTCAAGAATAGAAAAATTGGCTGATATCTCGTGACACCATGATCTGCAGAGATCACACATTTTTGCAAAGCACAATAAGCTCTGGTATGACTTTAAAACAACCAAAAAACTTTGTATATTGCTTCATATGATTTGTAAAACCTAATAACTTACAGTATTAAATAATAAAAAATAGAATCTAATCAGGCACTCAATACAAGAAATAACTATAAAGATATAGAATTCGATCATCAATTCTAAAACGTTTGAGGTTTCGATCATCGATTTTGATTTTTAGAATCAATTCGCATCCCTACTTCGTGATATTTACATACAGTTCTGCGGCTGCAATGGTAGTGCAGAAACCTAAAACAGATGCTGCAGGATGACGCCTGATTCTCTTTAGCTATATGGGCGTATGTTAGACATCTTTCTTATGCTTGTGTTTTCATGTAGTTTTGGACCTTGGGGTTTAGAAAACTTTATAACTAAGAGGTCAGTAGTTATGCGTGAGTTGATTGGTATGGGTTCAAATAATTAGTCCTAGACTAGAGGTATTAATATTAAAGTATGAATGCTAGAGCTTGTTTGGATAGCAAACCTATTACTATATGTTTTTTCATATTATTTCTTAATTTAGACATTTCAACATTATTTAGACATTTCGGCATAATTTAGAATTTCGATAATATTTAGACATTTCGGCAGCCTAAATATCAAATATCGAAATATTTCTACAAGCATAAAACAATTTCAGCTAACAACATTAATGCTAACCTAACTTTAACTCAGGCCACTGCTGTGTCAATAAGTTACGTGTATACTGTGTCCGTCAAGGTTAAACCGACAAATTGAACATATGATCCAATAAAGTCACCTGATCTCTCAACTGTTACTTTGTTGACAAGCCTCTCACAATCTAAAAGTGCTTAAAAGGTAAAATTTTATGTATTTTATAACTACAAAATCCATATATATTCACCAAAGTTTTGAATAAATTTGACAATAGAGCTAATTACATATTAATAAAGCGTTTAAAACTTCAAGGATTAAACCAATTACTACTGGTACATGGCTTTTGAATATAATAAATTATATAAATTTTTAAATCTTATTATTTTGGTATATACATAGAAAGCTTAAGAAAACATATTTGACCTCTTTTTCTTTATTATACGTATAAAAGAGAGTTAAAGAGTTAAATTTGTAATTTGATTGGTAGATTGTCACATGTTAGATCATTGGTAAATAACCAATCATAAAATTTCAATAATCAACCAATCATGAGAAAGTAGCTTATAGGATTTTTGCAAAGCAGTTCTGACCCTAGTGGCAAAAACATTTATGCCATAAGTTATTGTATCAAATACCGTTAGGGAAGTTAATCGAATGTTCGACCATATTAATTAATCATGAACATCTCTAAGTATTACCATTAATGTAATATTGTGCAACTACTGGAATTCTATTAACTTTGGACTCCTAATATGATAAATGATCAAACCTTTTAATAGTGAAATATGGAACCTCTTTAAAGAATGTATACATAAAAAAAAAGATATAATAATATTTAATCATATTTAATTATATTTAATATGATACGGAACCTTTCTCAAAGTATATATTTTTTGTTAAATTAACTGTTAAACAAAAGATAAACATTCAAGTAATACTAAAATAGAAAGTTATAAAAGACTTTGTTTTATTTTGACTCTGAATGATAATTTTTTTTAATACAATAAATAAAATAAAATATAAACCAAAAAAAGTTTAATGTCACTTTTGCTAGTTAAGATTAAAAATAAGACGGAGTTATGTATATAATGTAAACAATTACTGGAATAATAATGCAAACAAAATATTTAATAACAATGAAATGTGTCAATGTATCGGAGTCTAACCTATTATACAAATATTTGAAAAAAAATTCTGCAAGTCAAATTAAATATCTATAAATACCATATATTTATTTAAGGACTTAATTAGGCATCGCATGCTGCGATGTGCTTGTATATCGCACCCCAATGATCTACCAATTAAATTTGAAGATCAGGTATAACGTGCAAATTTTCTTTGTGTAACAAAATAAAGAAATTTTTCTAAAATTTGTAATATTAAAAATTTTCATCTACTTAACCACCTTTCACACTCTAACAAAAAAAATTTCTCGCAAAATTTTGTATATACTATCATCTACTCTAACTTCTAGCACTAACCCTTACCCTAACCCTTACCCCAACCTTATATTAATTTAAATTTTTGTTATATAGAACATTTGTTACACAGATTTACAATATATGCTTACATATATGTATGCGATGAATTAGCATATCGCAGGGTGCGTTGCATATATTTATCCTTTATTTAATTCAACTTTCAAACTAGTAAATTTTATTTTAATTCAACTTTCAAACTAGTAAATTTCATTTTAATTCAACTTTCAAACTAGTAAATTTCATTTAATTATGGTTAATACCATAAAAATACCATTGAGGATACTCAGTTTTACATGGACCTAATAAAGTCAAAATCAAAATCAAAATCAAAATTTAACATTCATAATAAGCATACAATAAAAACAAAAAAATTATTGCCTAAACAAACTGAAAATATCACTTTGGTAAACTTGCGAAAAACTATAGCTCATAAAGTTAATTTCATAATTTTTATTTTGGTCCAAGTAATTATTCCTATAAGTTTGCTCAATATAAAACTGCGATAAACCAATATACGAATTTGGACTGACATCGTATATGAATATGACATCATATGGGATGCCATCTTAGTAACCTTTATATAATTATAAAGAGAATTAGATAAATGTTAAACATTTAAATAATTCACTAATAGTATAAAAAATTTTTATTATTACTATCTACACTGCTATAAATTTCATCTTCATAAGTATCGTTTACAAAAGAAGGGGCTGTGATATTTCCCATTTGGAAATTTTCAAAGTCTTGTTGCTTACTTTTGCTAAGACAATTATCACAAATACAATTTATATTTTTTCATTTTTATTAAGACAATTTGACAAACGGAAAAGGTGCAAGTTTGCCCTTTTCCTCTGCATTCACTACATTCTCTCTGATTTGGTATTCTATCGCACCTATATTTAGATTTTTTATATCCAAAGTAGGCATAACGAGTATAAGGTTTTGTCTGGTTTGATGTTTGAGTGAATTCTCCACTATTTTTTATTTTGTAAGGGAAGTGCAGTAAACTACGTGATTAGGGTTTACATAGGTCCTGACCAGGAACGATGATATGTTGTGTTTTACAAAATATCACAAAAATTACAAAATTTTGTGTAAATCACAAAATTTGTGTAGTTCCGCCACAAAATTTCACAAAATTCGATAAATTGGCATGTTTTCACATAGTTCCACCACAAAATTTCACAAAATTTAATAGATTGGCATGTTATTACATAATTTTATAAAAGGTCCCCGAAATTTCTGGTCAGAATGCATTGAAATCCTGGTTGGTAGAGCTGAATTTTGCCCAGGATCATTAAAAAATTTACTAATAAAATCGTAACTGTCACTAAGTGAAACGTGCCCAGCTTATAATTTTGCTATAGAACTTACTAACTAGTAGGGCTAAATGCCGATCTAAACAATTATCTATGATGATGAAATTTTTTATATAGAACTTTGAGGGTTTTTTATATTTTATATAGCAATAGCTTTTTTACATTCTTTATATAGAACTTTTTACAGTACAAATAAAAATATTTTCGCAAAAGTTTATAAAATTCAAATTAACTCTCAAAATTGCTTCAAATTGATCCACAACAAATCACAAAATTTTACTTTATATTGCACAAAATTGCACAAAATCGTTTCAAATTGATCACAAAAAATCACAAAATTTACCTTATACAGCCACAAAATTTATGTTATCCCACCACAAAAAACCATTGTCCCTGGTCCTGACCCCCTAGTTATAGGACTATTGACCAATCAAATTTTAGTATATTTAAAAAAATTCAAAAACATCTTTGACCTGAAAATAAGTTACCCCATAATCGACAAAAGTCACTACATAGTAAAGTCTAAATTTTACTAAGCAAATCGAAAAAATCGATTAAGTAACCTTTTTCAGCAGATCAAAATACATTTAACACAAAATTTTTATAAGCATTGGAGAATTTTTTATTAATTGACTTTTGATTTTACGTTCGACGGAAAAATTAAAATTTTTTAAAAAAATATATTCGCCCCACAATTGACAAACGTTGCTACATAGTAAAGTCTAAATTTTACTAAGTAAATCGAAAAAAATCGATTAAGTAGCCTTATTTAGCAGATCAAAATACACTTAACACAAAATTTTCATAAGTATTGGAGAAATTTTTATTAATTAATTTTGATTTTTACGTTTGACGGAAATATTAAAGTTTTTTAAAAAAATATATTCGTTCCACAATTGACAAACGTTGCTACATAGTAAAGTCTAAATTTTACTAAAGCAAATCGAAAAAATCGATTAAGTAACCTTATTCAGCAGATCAAAATACACTTACCACAAAATTTTCATAAGTATTTGAGAACTTTTTATTAATTGACTTTTGATTTTTACGTTCGACAGAAAAATAAAATTTTTTAAAAAAATATATTTGACGAACACTTCAATATCATTGGCTATTTAGACTATATATATATATATGGACGTGATAGATAGCGGACCCCCCCCTAGGAAATTACGTGATTTACTGCACTTTCCTAAAGTGATTTTGAAAGAAAAAATTTGCAAGAAATGATAAAATTCACAGTTACTAATGCTGTTTTATAAATTATAATTCCTTTGTTACAAAATAAAATCAGTTTTAATTGTTAAATTTTATATAAATACAATCATGTAATATGAATATCGCATAGTGTTTATATTAAACCGATATTTTTTTTGTTTAACTATAATGTTCATCAGTGTAATATTAGAAACTTTTACTATCAAATATCATTTTTTACTGCTAAGTCACATAAAGTATCCAAAAATTTTAAACAATAAGAAATAAATATCAAAAGATTAACCAGTGAATTTGAGTTTGTGCAAGGCATTCTATTGTATCACATTTCTCTTTTATTTAGTTACACTTACCTGTGCATAAATTGACAACAAAACGTTCTTATCAGCTTATACAGTAAATATAGTACGAAATTTTCTGAGTATTAATTAATTCAAGCCCGCAAAAACTTTTAGCATAAAAGAATAATATTAGTATATGCTAATAAACATGTTTACAAATAAATATTTATAAATAATTGATATAAAATTTGACCATTTTCAATTACTTTACAATCTACAGATGAATAAAATAAGCTAAATATAATAAGCTATAATTTAAACCTTTAATTCAGTAATAGGATTATCACATTTTACAACTTAACATATATTAAAGTAAACCCCACTAAGTCTTTGCTGGTAACTAACACAAGAAACAAAGTCAATACAGTTAAATATAAAGGAGAAGAGATTAAAAATATAGATGAAAAGGAAGCATTTAGTTATCTAGAAGCTTGGTTCATATAGACAAGTTTACTGAGAAGCGCACAAAAAGAGCTAGAAAAAGAAATAAAAGGAAGCCTAACCCAAACTCTCACTGGTGTCTTTAACAGAAAAACAGGCAATATACTTGATAAACTAGTCATTTTACCAAGAGTAATTTACTGAATACAGAGCTATTATTTAACAGATAGTTAAATTGAAAAAATTACAGTATACATCAACATCATAAAAAAGAAAGCTAGCTTGTCAAAAGAAGTACCAAACTCAATACTATTTCACTCAGATATATGGTTTGAGGAATTTAGAACAAGCACAAAGTCAACATTTAGCAAGCTACCTAATAAAAGGAATAAACTCTACACAATTTGAGCATTTGGTGTTAAAAATACGGCTACAACGATTACAATGGGTAGCCAATACAAATGAACCTATATTAAAAACTAAACCAGTCTTCACCAGTAGAAAAAACAAAACATACACTACACAGGCAGTTCTAGCAATGCATAGACTACAGATCCAACTAACTAGAGATTTAAATGAATGGCCCATACCAAAAGAAGGAATCAGAACATTGATAAACTACATATTGGAAAATATGAGCTGAGCACTGGAGATAAAACAGAAAATAAAAATTCATGACTTGTATATATTAGAACAATTTTTAAATTATGACAATACTAGTAGCATTAGTTAGAGAGAATTACATAATAATATAAAAAAGATACCTAAAGGAAGAGAACCAGGATAGTTTAAAGCAATTATAAAGGCAATAGAAGAAATAAACTACTCCAAGGAAATGCTACATAACCCAAACCATTTTATATTAAATAAATGGGATGGGAAAGAAAAGAGTAAATGGGTAATCATAGATGGGAAAATTATCAGAAGAGTTTTCAGTATTAAGAAGAGGCTGGTCAAAATCAAACACTAGAATATAAACAATCTTAATGAAGTAACAAGATGCAAAGAGTGTAAATCAAACAACAGGATGCTCAAGTTGAAAAATTGTATAATTACGAAGAACCAAGAAGAAATATATATTTTGCAAATCAATAAAAAAGAGATAATCCATGCTAATAGTAAGAACTTGATGATAGCTAAGAAACAAAAAATATGAAAAAAGAGATAAAGATGTTAGAAAATAAATAGTAAAGGCAATAACTAGCTCAATGATGTCGATAATTGACGGGTTGTGAAGCACTTTGTAGAGAAAGATAATAGTTGAAATCGATATAATATCAGAAAGCAGAAAGTTAAAGGAATTGTAAAACCAAGTTTGACAATAAAATACATTAATAGACAAAACGTAGACAATAGTAAATACTTTGTCACCAACAAAAACTCATTGGCTTAGTTCATAAAAAAGCAAAAATAAAAATAAACACCAATTTTGACCATCTCAAGAAAAAAATAGAGGAAATCAAGAAATTGGATTCAATATATGTACCAATATTACATAAACAAAATTATGGGAGTATTCTAATTATGATTAAAGGCGAGCTAATAGATAGAGAGAAAAACTTGAGCATAGTAAAAGGCAAAAAAATAAAATGCTAGAGTGATTTACAAGAAATAACAGAAATCAGCTTTGATTACCAAAAATTGACCAGCAACTATCACACACTGTTGTACTGTAATCATGTAGTACCGTTCTGTACTAGAAAACTAATAAAACAAATAATTAGAGCAGAAAATATGACAAACTAGGTAGAACAAAATTGGATAAGATATTGGAAAGAGACCATACTGGGAATTAACTGGAATGCGATGATATCATATCTATCACACACTAAAAGACCATTGAGCTTAGGCACTGACCCTATGCAATCAAAGATAAAAAATTTTAAAATAAAACTCATAACTAACAAACTTCTAATTTATGTTAATTTACATATTAGGAACCCAATAAAAACAAAAACTATCTATGTACAAGATGCAAGCGAGACAAAGAAGATATGCCACACTTATTGAGTTGTAAAAAGAATGAGGAATCACTGGAAAGAATAATAATGGAGGTGATTAAAAAAGTCTATGCAAATGAAGCAATCAAGAATGAAGACATTGAGGAATTCACAAGAGAATATGTGGAACTACATGTCAAAAAAGGGTACCAGTTGGTTTTATAACAGAAAAGACAATGGGAGTAGGAACATCTAACAAGAATAAGAAAAAATACGCAAGTACAATCCATCATGAAATAACAACAGAATTATACAAAAAGATATGATTGCTGAGTAGGATAACAAGGCATGAAGAATCTGTCGACCTAAAATTACAATCGCTAACCATAAAAAAAAAGGCATATGAAATAGAAGAAAACCAAAGAAGATTTATAAGATGGCAACACAATTACATTTTATATAGTCAATTCTCTTTTGTTAGTATTTATGAAGACTAGAGGTCTGTGACCTATCTAGCTAAGAAAGGTCAAGAGTAAATTAGCTCTTACCTGTAAACCCATAGTAGATAGTAATTATAATGTACTTATATATAAAATTATAAAATATCGAAATAAAGGTTTAGAGGAAGGACCTCACTTAAAAATAAAAAAAAAGTAATAGGATTAATGATACATCTTAATTGGGGTTTTGATATGGGCAGCCGTCAATAGAAATCAAACAAATCAACATTTGAAAAAAAATTAATTCCTTAACTTTCACAGCTCATATCTCAACGAATTTTAAAGTATCTTAATGATTTAATATTCAAAAGAAAGCTTACGATCTAAGCTTTCTTTTGAATATTAATCATTAAGATAGCTTTAAAATTCATTGAGGTATGAGCTGTGAAAATTAAGGAACTAATTTTTTTTCAAATGTTGATTTGCTTGATTTCTATTGACGGCTGCCCATATACTAAATTATGCTTTCAATCATAGTTTCGATCAACGATCATATATAAAAAATACATCATTCCCAAAGCTTATATATTTTGATATTTGCTTTCTTTTTGACAAACATAATTCTTTCTCTTTACATAAGTATTCCTTAATACTTGGTTATAATGGCTAACATAGCTAAAAAAAAAAAAAAAAAAAAAAAAAAAAAAAAAAAAAACTCCCTGTTTAATCCCTGGGACCTAAAATCATGACTAAGAAAATATAACTTGTGACAGTTTGATTGACTTTACATGGTTACTTATCACAAACAAAAATTTGCAATACTCAGCGCGGTAGATCTTTTTTATGTAACATTATTTTCCAAATCAACTTAGGTTTGGAAATACATTTCTATAATTCAGATACGATGCTAAAAGATATCCAACGGAGTCATGAATTTAATATGGTGAGATGACCTAGTCTATAATAGATATCCAACGGAGTCATGAATTTAATATGGTGAGATGACCTAGTCTATAATTATGTTCTAGACTCCTCATTTATTATAAATTTAATCTATTATATGTTTGGAATTTGTTATTGATGCCGATGCATCTATGAATAAAAAATTAACACAATATGATGAAAAAAACCAGGCTTCTCTCCCACTAAAAAAAAATATTCTAAAATTTTACATATACCGGTAATTTATTATTAAACTAACCTAACCTTACACCTTGATGATAGTATAAGTAGGTTTAATTAGCAATCATAATCAATTGTATGTATATATTAAAAATATAAAAGCCATAATTGATTATATAGGCATGATATGAAGTTAATATCTTTTATTCTTTGGCGTAATATAATTTAAAATTTAATGGAATGAAATTGTAGTAAATTATAAATTCTCATCCTATTATGGGTATGAGATAAAGCGACGTTCTTGGCGTTGCGCTGCACTAATAATTAAAGCAGTTATACAGAATAAAGAAAATTGAAAATTTTATCTTATTTATTCGTAAATATTTTTAGAACTTTATATCTAGGCATAAATTATCACGAATTTGTTATAATAGTGATGCAAAGTTGGGATTCATCACCTAAATAAAAACTGTCTTTCGGACTGAATTTAAAGTAATAAATTCAAACTTAAGAACTCCGGTTTACTTTGAAATTACCAAAATTATATTTAATTTAAATCCAGATCATCTATCTAATACGCGCACAAGTGTAAATAAAAAATAATGTTTATTAAAATATTTTTTTTTCCTGCGGACAATAAAAACTAATTAAAAGAGAGATAAAAAAAAAAAAGACAAATGTTTCTGGATTATTTAAAAGGTTCCCGAATTTCAAAAGAATTATCAGAAAGAGTAGTGAAACTATGATTAAGGTAGTACATTTACAAGTGGAAACTAAAACGTTTAATTATACCATTTTCATTTAGATGTAATCTAATTTTAATTAGTGAAAGCATAGCATTTAGCAGAAATTATTGAATATTGGTGAACGGTTAATCTAACACAACGATAAATTTATAATAAGTAGATTATCTATTTTAAAGATTTAATATTTATTGTTATAGGATAACAAGCTTGAAGCAGGAAAAATTTGGGAATTCTTTGATCATTACCAAATTACTTTTTGTTTCGTAATTTTAGTGGCACATACAATACGCATGCACCTTTATGTTTATGCATAAAAGCTCATTTACTGTGCGTACTGTACAATAATAACATTGTGAACATTCTATTAATTAATAAGTTTATGTATAACGGGATAAGTTAATTTTAATAAAATGATGTATGAATATACGACTTATTTTAAAGACCTAAAGTGCCCTCATACAGCCGAGATCTACTGAGTTATGTTCCAGTAATGGGAAATAAAAATGTTATCTTTCATTCTGTATGATGTCATGACGATGGTTTAACTTATAATCACTACTTTAATCAGGGGAACAAGTTTCTAAAAAACGCTTGTTATTTCTCATTTACCGTAACTATTAATATTTCTTTAAGATGATTTGGCATTATTAAGCACCATACTTCACTCTTGATATTGTATAAAGTCAAGTTTTATATACTTTATATGGTTTTTTAACAACATCCAGTTTAAATGATTCCTACTATACAATCATATTTACATTATATCAATAATTCTACTTAACAACAACTCCACCTAAATATTGATAAATGCACTTCAACACTGGCACGCACGTACGTATCTACCTATGTACAGTTGTACAGTACGTATCTGGTATTAAAAAAAAAACAACCTATTTTAATTATCCGTGCATGCATATATCGATATTGGTATTCTATTTATAAAATTGTGTCATATATTGATATTGAAAAGCCTGTCAACGAAGTGCATAAGAAATTTTGAATACTTCGCTGTAGTGACAGGGCGATCATTATTGCGAGATCAGATGACTTTATGACCGGTCATGTGCAGGTTTTGTTTATGTATCCTTTTATGGCTATTCTTTGATTATTGTTGTAATATTTTGTAACTTGTATATACAGGTAATTTTGGATTTGCATATGATTTGTAATTCATTTTGTTATGATTATTGTTAGATCGATGATAAGGGTAAGGGATTATGGCTATTGCCAAGTATGGACCAGTGATACGGAAGGAGTATTTAAGGTCAATGATCTCTGTGAAGAAGGTTATCTTTCTTTTCGCTATCGCTCGCCTTGTAGAGGCTGGCTCTATCGCCCTCCCGAAGTCAAGCAAGTGAAACTGTTGTTATGCCAGGCTCCACGGCTGCGTTAGCAGTGCAAGGACCTGATGTTTTTGTTATGCCAGGCTCCACAGCTGCGTTAGCAGTGCAAGGACCTGATGTTTTGTTTTGTTCCGCGCAAGGACCTGTTTTGTACCTGGCTCCACGGCTGCAAGTGGCAGTGCAAGGACCAGAGGTAGTTGGATCCACGACTGCAAATGGCAGTGCAAGGACCAGTTGTTGTATTTGGCTCCACGGCTGCAAGTAGCAGTGCAAGGACCAGTTGTTGTATTTGGCTCCATGGCTGCAAGTGGCAGCGCAAGGGCCAGTATAATGAAAAGCCTGTCAACGAAGTGACAGGGCGATCATTATTGCGAGATCAGATGGCTTTATGACTGATCATGCACAGGTTTTGTTATGTATCCTTTTATGGTTATTCTTTGATTATTGTCGTGAGGTTTTGTAATTGTTTTTACAGTGATACGGGAGGTGTATTTAAGGCCATGAATTTCTGTCTTTTCGCTATCGCTCGCCTGGCTCAATCACCCTCCCTTACTCACCCGAATTCAAGCAAGCAGTATTGTTTCTTATGTTATATCAGGCTACACGGCTGCATTAGCAATGCAAGGACCTGTAGTATGTATACCTGGCTCCATGACTGCAAGTGGCAGTGCAAGGACCAGAGGTAGTTGGCTCCACGGCTGCAAGTGGCAGTGCAAGGACCTGTTGTATACCTGGCTCCACGGCTGCAAGTGGCAGTGCAAGGACCAGAGGTAGTTGAATCCGCGGCTTCAAGTGGCAGTGCAAGGACCTGTTGTTGTATTTGGTTTCACAGCTGCAAGTGACAGTACAAGGACCAGTTGTTGTATTGGCTCCACGGCTGCAAGTGGCAGTGCAAGGACCATAGAATGAACCTCGCTCATACCAGCAGAAACACGTTACCGATTCTCTTTTCAGCTATGAGAAGATTCGACGGTTTTCCCTCTATATGAAGACATCATAGGTGTCCATTTCGTTTGCTGTTGTGATGAATGCATGTCGCTATGGTGGAAAATGTGATTATGTATACTAGAGCCAATAAGGGTAGCAGCCCTTATCCCATATTTGTAAATAAAGACGGTCAGTTGGTTTGAATAAAGTCAACTGATCGAGCAATAATAAATCAGGAATTAATTTTCCGTGTCTAAAATTAGATAATTTTAGGAAACAAAAGAAATCTTCAATTTAAATGAAATAAATATTTCGTCTCATTACAGAAAATTTCATATCAACATAGAAAAAAGAATTCTTTACTATTAAATGAAATATACATTTCGATTGCCTTTTTACAGAAAATTTATTAATACAAAATAAAGTATTTTTGTTAATTCATTTTTGCTTTCAAACAAAGTATTAACATAAAAAAATACAAAAGCTTTATAAAAATGAAATTTGAAATATATAGTGCAAATCATATATAAATACCGTTATTAAGATCACCCTTTTTGTTTTGTTAACCCATCATAGGCTAAGAAAACATAGTAATGACTTTGTGAACTTCTACATAACAAAAGCAATCTGTGTTATCAAAACAACTATGTTGTCTATTTATTTTATCAAGCACTATCACCATAATAAAGTTTCCCAGGCATCCAAGTATGATAAAACTGTATGCGGGTATTATAGGCGTAACATATGTTACAACAATATGGGTGATGCACAAGGAAACCTGTAAGTAAAAAATTAACGTTATCATTATTAATATATATATTAGTGATAACGTTATTAATTTTTACTTACAGGTTATCCCTGTGCATCACTTATAAAAAAAGTTATTTGGTGATAATAGTTTGTCATTCAAATAATTAAGATCGAATTGGTCCCTGACAAACCATATGAGGAAAGACCCAGTATGAAATGTACTGGAAAAAAAAAAAACCAGCAATACCCTCTAATTTTTACAGTGCCCTAAAAGCGCTATCTATTATTTGCCAGAAGAATCGTTGAATTATGACAATTTTTTTCAAGGGATTCACTGTAAAGTTTTTTTTCACTGTAAAGTTTTGCAAAACAATTTACTGCCAAAATTTTTTACGGTGAATCGTCTTACAAAATCTTATAGCGGAGAAAAAAACTTTACTAAGAATCATCTAAAAAAATAGTCATAATACTACGAAAGGTAGCTTTTAGAATACTATAAAAATTACGGAGTATCACTGTTTTTTTTTTTTAATATTATAGAGCCGTTTTTACATATTTTAAACCGTTTTCTTTATGGAAATATCTTTTTCAAAATCATACTTTCATGCCCGATAATTATTACACCTTCACACATAAACTCGATAAAATCTTCCCGGTAATTAACCTTTGACAATTGTTTTTTTTCACAATAACTTTCAAAAAAATGGTTGTCGAAGATGATAAATTTTATGGGCCTTCGGATTGATTAATTTTTCTAACGTAGTTTTGTAGGGTCATTTTTTTTATACATTGCTTATTTATTTAAAATTTCAGATGGACCCGTTAGATAAAAAGTAAATAAATTTATGGCTTGCACACTTTACAAAAAAAAAACCGGATCATTTTTTAATCTGCCCAACCTAAATAAAAAATATTGTCAAGTTATATTCACACGCCACATTTCTATGGCATAAAGAATTTTAAATCTCCAAATATAATTAATTTCTATATATGGTGCAAGAAGCCTATACTTAACAGTTATACGAAGTGTTTCAATTTTTTAAATGGCTATAAATTTTTATCTAAGAGATTTTAAAAAATCTGGTCGGTAACTTTATACTACATATGTGACAAATATCTTTTCAAAATCTTATCAATGTAAAGAGTTGATGCATTTTGAAAATGAAATTTTATATATAAATTTTCAATTTTCAAAATGCATCAACTCTTTACATTGATAAGATTTTGAAAAGATATTTGTCACATATGTAGAGCTGACATAGCTCTATAAAGTTACCGTGTCAGAATTTTTAAAACATCTTATATAAAAAGTTATAGCCATTTAAAAAATTGAATCACTTCGTGTAACTGTTGAATCTAGGTTTCTTACACCATAAAATATGTTTAAGAACAAAAAATGAAAATGAAATTAGTACAGTTTGCAATAGAAAAAGAAATAAAATTAACCATAATTTACGACGGGCTAACTATGACAGTATCCTATATATTGAGTTTTAATGTATATGGAAATATATTAATATTGTCACGGGCTAAAAGTGATCTCCGAAATTAGGCGCAGTAAAACCCGTGATTAAGAACCGAAATAATAGAAATCTAAAAAGAAACCAAGAACTAAGAATTAATTAAAATATTGTTAAACATAGTCATCGTTTTTGTAATCATGTAATAATCATCATCGTACATCTCTTAGTTATAGTGATTCTAGCGTGATTCGAGATCAATGATTCTACCGTGATCCTTTCGTGATGAAAGATCGATTTATCCCTAAACCCCTTTAGTTCATTAGTTTAGTTTTAATTATAAAAGCTCTATAATTTCCCTCTTGTAAAGATATCATATCTACGGGATTCTGATATTCTTAATCTAATACAATCAATAAATTACCTGATAAATATTTTAAAATTAATTTATTATCAAATCACCAAAGTCACGCCTCTGGCGAGCTGCCTTTTATCATCCTTCAAATCATAAAATTAAGGAACGTCGTTTTCTCCCCGTAACAATATGTGACTTCATTGTTCTAATTATGAGGACTGACAATTTTGATCTTAAAGAATGATCATGCAGCATATTATAATGTGTAATATAATAAAGATAATGATATGTGTTAAATAAGGTAAGCATTCATGAATTGATTATAGGCTTTCTTTTACCGACGCTAGTATACTAACTCTATACGTTACATAGATTATGTGATCTAAAAGAACATTTGCGTCTTTAATTATATAAAGGATTTCAAACCCCATTTATAACTGGATTCGAGATTGGATAAATGCTTTATCAAAATGATTGTATATTCTAGAGTTATAGTAGGGGACATTTAGTGATCGATGATCACGTAATAGACATATCAGACGTCATTTATTTATAAGAATTAAAGACTGACATAAACTATACCCTTGACCCAACTCTAAATTAACTTGAATGATTGTCATAGTCACCCAAATCCCAACTATTCTAGTTTGGGTTTGTCCACGCCCAAATCCCAAACTCTGGCTAAACTAATTTCTTAAACACTTTGTTAATAATCCTTATTTAAACAATTAATACATATTCTTGTAGCAATATATAAAGAGTATCAAGTTTATTTGTTTGATTTAATTTTTTGTTAATAACAATTGGTTTTTTTTTTTTTTTTTTGAGTTTGCAGTTTGTCCAGCAAGTATAATAACTGGGTTGATTTAGTGATTTGACCCGGTTGGCCTATAATCGGGTAACCAACCCGAGCTGAAAGAAATATGGTTAACCGATTGAATAAAATGCTTAATCGGGTAATTCAGCATAATCGGTTGATAGTCGGTTAACCGATTACAACCACGGTTGTACTGCATTAGCGGTGTTACCTGAATCAGCTGACCCGTACAGGTTGACCTAACTCAACGGGTTATGCGAGTCATGGGTCAAAAATTGTGCCAACTCGGGTCAAATGAGTCATCTATAGGTATTTTCAAATATACTTTTGCTTTTTTTTTTTCAACAAAACCCGAGTTCGGCTTTTGTTGGTTATACATTATTTGCGAAAGGGCTTTATTGTATTTATTTTATTTTATTAAAAGATCCTTAATAGAAGCGATACTTCTATTATTACTTCAATTAAATTTATACTATAGCTAAACTTTCGGATTGTAGCACAAATTGATTTCTAGGTTTCAATATTGTAGAAGATTGTGAAGATTGTGACAAAATTTCACTGCCATTTAAACTATCTGTGTTGTCGGCTAAGATACTAGATTCAACATCCTCAATATCAGTATCTTCACGCATTAACCCTATACTATCGAGATGTTCTTCGTTATTCATTAACACACTTCCTATTTTAATGTATTTTCAATAATTTATTCTCATTTGACCCGGGTTATGATTCGAGTCAAATATCTAACCCGAATCTATTGACTCGAGTCACTATTTTTTGACTCGGGTAATAACTCTACTGACCCGGTTGACCCGGTTGATCCGGACAACTCGGGTTAACCGATAATTCGATTAGAAATTCCTACCCAGTTGACCCGGATAATTCGGATGACGCGGGTCAACTGAGTTAACCGAAACAGTTCCGGTTAACCCGATTGGAATCGGGTGGGACCGGTTCGGGTAACTGATTAATGATTTTGATCTCGGTTCAAATCACTAGGTTAATTGTTTTTCAATTACCGATCCAGGGAAACCAACATCAATGATTATAAGTCCGAAGCAAAAAAAAATGAAATTCTTATGTATAACCTAGTGTTACACTGATTGCTGATCATCACGGAACATATAATTCTCGATTTTGATTGGTTTTTTCCGCATAGACGTGCATTCAAATGTCTCAAACAGATGAGTCCTCGCTATGCTTCGGACATTAATGTTTACTCAACATTATTCATCCATGAATAATAAATTAGTTCAATTCCTACTTTAATATAATGATGACTCCACAAACAACTTATATCTATAGTCAATAGCATTGATATTTTATTAAAACACATCTGAAGATCTTGGATGTTACAGATACTATAGACGTTTATAGAAAGTCAAAAACCAAGACACCCAGTCGTCAAACTTTTCCACAATAATAATTTTGGTAGAAATTTTGTCATGAGTTTGATTGAAGCACACCATTCAAACTATTTACAGTAATTATGCAATCTTACGTTAACTCTATCTTCAGAAATATGCATATCGATTAATCGGAAAAATAGATGATCATTATGTTTATTGTTTTGCAAATCTTGTAATTTTTGTGCTCATAACGCAAGCGTCTAGAACAGAAACATCACAAAAATGGAGCTAATTTAATTTCATACTATGTAATATCACTTTTCTCACCAACTTGTACCGTTGGGCCGAATATTTGGTAAAGTACAAAATTTTCTTTTTTATGTGCAGTATAAACTATAGTAATTGCTTGTTGTGTTTGTCACTTCTAGTTCTTAAATAATACATTACGATATATGCAAGAATTTGATCTTAATAAATGCCTTAGTTACTATACAAACCATACAAGATATATTACAGGTTTTTAGTTCCTGAAGTGTCTAATGTGTCCTTAGATCTTTCCCTATAGCAAAAGCTATGTTATTGTTTTCTTTTTCTTATTAAAAATTATTTCATTTTCATAGTTTAATTTATTTTATTTGAATCTGCACACCAGACTCGGCAAAAAGGTTTAAAAGGAAGGAGTATAAAGTAGTATGACAATCGTTATCTGTCCTCACAAAAACGCTCATACGAATTTCCTTTATGATTTCATTACAACAAATAAAAAAAAAAATCACTTTAACAAGTAAACATTTTAAGATGTCACTACATGTATAACAAATAAACATCCATAATAATAATTAAAAAAAAAAAAAAAATCGAGATAAAAATAACAAGTAAATGACAAAAAAAGGTTTGGCGCTAATTTTATTTATTTAAAGTTATTTCGCACAAAGGTTAATCCGTCAATTCAATTATCACAATTCTCAGCAAATATTGTATTGCCTTCCCTGTTAAAATACCCTAAAATTTGAGCCCTGGAATTATTACAAACGGAAATGATTTTGTACAATTAAACAACACATTAACATATATATGTTATCGTGTAATTTATGTTGTTAATCGGACAACTCAGACAATATTCGTTAAATTATTAATTAGAGTTGTTCAAAATTAACTTTTGCATATATGTATTCATTTTTATAGACTGAGACAGCCCAAAATGTTCGGATATACAAAATGTACAGCAGATTCATAGGAAGATTTTTGTATGATTGCCTGATAGATATTTCACAGATCAGTATAGTACAGTAGTATAGATGAGCAGTTCCGTATAGTATAGGTCGGATTTTAAATATATATTAGTGTTAGGGTTAGGAATTATAGCTGATCGGTATAGTATAGTTTTTAAATTTAATAAAAAATTCATCAAATTCAGTTAGACAGATCTTAAGATATCTTAAAGTTTTAAAAATCAGGGGCGAAAAAAAAATATCGATTAATATCGATTTAGGGCATTTTCAAGCACTTCTCTCAATGAATTCGATAAAGAATCTGATTGGCCAGTTTGATCTATGGAAAGCGCTTGAGAACGCTATACATATATTTCTAATCAAGATGCAAGATCAATAGACAAAAAAAATTTTTATGCTAGTTGGTTATTATAATTTTACCTGCAAGGTTCGATACGTTACACTGCATTAAACATTGCAATTTGATCAAAAATTATCTGGTAATATCATTCTAAATAGACTTTATTTATTATATATCATATAATCAATTAAAGTCACATTTTTCGGTTTTCAAGAATTATTCCTTCACTGTTAGGAATAAGGAAAGATCCTGCAAAAACGGGTTTAACAATAGTTCCATTTTCGGTCACAATTTTATATTTTTCAATTAATAAGTATAAAATAATCTTGATAACATGCAATGCAAAAAATCTGCCAGGACCTAAAATTCAATATTTATCAGTTTAAATTTGAGTTATTAACATAATTAACAATTTTGTGAGCTAATATATATTACTAACATGCATGCCTTCCTAGACCAAATGGAATATACTCTTTATCTGCCTTTGTAGCTCGAGAATTTTTTTCAATGTGTTGAAACCATCAAATGTACTTGTTTTTGAATCAGTGCCTTGAATTTCCGTAATATACATTAAAACATTTCTGCCTATATAATTATATAAAAAAAAAGTGTATAAATTTAATAGAAATTAAATATTAAATTTAAATCGAATTGTAATATTATACGATGCCTTTGGGAACTTGATAACCATTTGAGAAGGTATAAAAGTCATCAAGAACTTTATGTTCCAATCCGACTATAGTATAACGTTATAACATACAATAAATTTATTAAATGATTAATAATTAAAGAAATAAATAAGTATAGAATGATAACATTAATAGAGTTTACCAATTGCGTTCCAATATTTCAAAGTCTCCCTTATAAAGCTATCTAATTTAATCATATTATTAATATCTTTACTAGTCAAGTAACCATCTTTAATTTCAAGTGATATTTTTTGGTTTTCTTCAAATAATTCTTTCCAATATTCAGGCCGGCCACCATATTCTTTGTTAAGAAATAATATTGTAAATCATAAGGGTATTTTAGATATAATATTATAAATTTATTAATGAATATTTAGTACATACCATAAAGAACATTCGAAATAGCATTGGAGGTTGTATGCATAGCAGCAAATATAATATCAATTAAACAATCTGCCACTTTTTTCACATCAACCAGTCCATCTTTAGTTGACACGTTAATAAACAGTTGCAAAATATCTGCCTATTAAAAATATTCATAAATGAAATATTTTATCTTAAATATATTCTAAATCATGGCAAATTAATTCTACATACTGGAGGTTTCCACGTACTACCCAATTCCTTTTTCTTATGCTCACGTTCCTTGATAATTCGTATAATTCTATCAATGATCACTTGTTTGTGTTTCTTATAAGGATGGTTAGTATGTTTCATCCGAAATCTAAATAAAAAATGCACAAATTAATATAGACCTAATTTGGTTAATCATAATAAAATAGAATAATGAAATTCATACACAAAAAAATTTGTATGAAGAGAAGGATGAATGAAATTTAAGAACGGTGGTAATGAAAGTGCCGAAGCAATGTCCTGTGTTAAATGAGCGAACGTATTGACGAGCTCATCATCATTTGACAAATCCTGTACACACAATGTTAGACCATTTTAGGCGACGTTCATTGCAATAATTCATTGAATAAATAATGTAGATAACAATTTAATATTCTTACTTCACCAACAATGACACTAACTACAGGTATTGCCACTATTTGCTGAATCATTTGTTGGAAAAGTTTAATACATTTTTGAGCTAAAAAAAAAAATAAAAGTAAAAGTAAGTAAATGCTTGAGTTTCATAGATATGAACTTTCTTACGTACTTTTGCAATCACCAATATACTTATCTATAGATTTTTTTGCTGCATCCTGAATTCTAGTTGTGTATTGTCTCATATCATTAGACAATTCTTCGCGAATAACCTTTGCAATTTCATCAAAAAAATTGTATGAACGTCCTAGCAGCAAAGTCTCTGAAAGATTATAAGTATATAAAATTAAGATTGAACGAAAATATAATCAAAATAATTGCAACAGTTTATGCTGAAATTGGCTTATAATGAAGTTTAGGTTCCATTTTAAATATACAATGCCACATGTTCTCTTTTTTTAAATATATTAAACACTCTCTAAGTTAGAGATGGGTTTCATGCGCGCGCATGATTCTGAATCGTGGCATTTAATGCTCATTCATGCGCATTTTATCTATCAAAATTTTATTTATTTATTTATTTTTTTTTATTTTCTTATTTTTTTTTGTATCATATGCGCATGAGCATATTCCGAATCATACCCACTTTATCCTATCCCTATTCTAAGTGCAATTCATTGAGATCGGACTTTTGCAATTTCACCATTTAGAGAATTTAGAGAACAATTAAGTAAAATTGCATTTATGGAAACAAACCATATACTTGGCCAGGAACTAAAGTTGCATTTAGAGAAAAGTTGCACTCAAAGAATTGATTGTATTTCCAACCTTAAATCCTAGCCAAACCTTAAAGGCTGCAAAAAATTTTAAAATTTCATAATAAAATAGGAAACATTTCAGCATCGGCCAATTTTTGCTTCAGCTGCTGCAGTTAATTATATAGAATCGTGATTGATATTAACATCAAATAAGGCCTGTATGTGTCCAAAGTTTCGATAATTACTAATAACTTCGCGACTTGTTTCTTTGCCAACTATAGTTATTGTTTTTCCGAAAACATAAAGGGAGAATATTTCTCCGTACTAGTAAGGGTTTTAAACAAATAATTATTTATACGGTTTTAAATTAGCAGAATATAAAATGAAATATACATTATTATTTTACCTGCTTATGGCATTTTTTAATGAAATTTTCAGTATTTGTAAAATAGTCGATAGTATGACCAATGAATGGAAAAGCGTAAGGTACAATCGGAGGCTCATTCTTAAGGAAAATATTATTGACCATGAATAAGAAATTTTGCTATAAAAAAATAATAACATCGGCGTTTTACATACCAACTTCTGAGGCTATTTCAAAATATATAGGTACGAAAGAAGAATCAATCCCAATAAGCTCAATATAGTTAATTTATTATAATAGTCCAAATAAATGAAATCCATTTCGAAATATTGTGAAAAAAGTTTTTAGTTTTTTTTTCACGTCGATATGCGATACTTTGCTTTATTTAACGCTTTATTATGATCAGCCTATAAAATCAATCATTTTATGGTATAGTATATAATAAAAATTAGAGACTTGTTATTGCCACCCCTATCCCGGAATCCGGCCCATTTCTGGACCACTTCCGACCTAAATCATGTGACCCAAGCCACATAACAAGGTCACATGCCCAATAAAATTTGTCTCAAAGTAGTGATTTAAGCCGACTAATGCAGCCGCAGCTAAACCGGCTTAGCCCGGCTAAGCCAGCCGATGTAATGTGATCGGCTGGCTAATGCTAACTATTATAAGAATCCGATAAAATTCCGAAAGAAAAAATAAATGGACATAAAGTACGGGTCAAAAATCCCGAAATATTCCGAATGCAGGCCAATAGTTAGCCGTTAGCCAGCCGCTTAGCTGATAATTTAGTCGGCTGGCTAAGCCAGCCGACTAAAACCATGACTTAAATCACTATCTCAAAGCTTTTTAGTTACACAAAATTGTGGTGCATAGTTTGTGTAACCTTTTTATCCAATCAATTTATAGACCGTATATAGAATTTTATTAATAAAATTCTACAAATTCTTAAAATTCACAAATTCTTATTAATTAATTCTAATTTAATGCACTAAGTAAACTTGTTTAGCACCTAAAAATACACCAAAT
>QKWP01000027.1:327234-337244 GCA_003550325.1 Gigaspora rosea
AAAAAAAAAAAAATGTAACTACGCTCACTAAAAAAAAAAACATAATTACGCTCTTTAAAAAAAACAAATTTGAAATTAAATAAAATAAAATTTATAATAAAGCGAATCATGTTATAACAAGTACCTTTTATATAACCTATATACGTGAATCTATTTACAAGCGGTAACTAATTTTGTTGCGAATTATATAAAGTCAAGGACTTTACACAACTTATAATAATTCGAATCTATAATAGGTCAATCACATTTTTTAAATTTATAGTAGTGTTCGAATATAGTTATGGCGGGGACCTATAATAAAGATTTTCCAGTCCTTCTAAAACCCGGTCTATAAATTGATTGGATAAAAAGGTTATACAAATTATGCACTATGGATTTGTATAACCAAATAGCTTTGAGCCAAATTTTATTGGTCATATGGGCCCTCAAAAGTAGAAACCAGACAATTTGGCAGATCACGGGTTTTGAGAAAATCGGCAAAAACTATTTTGTTACACAAAATCAAAACAATCTAAAAATAGTATATTCATGATTAACAAACCTGATTAAACAGGATTATTAGATCTATAGATCTGTAGATTGCCTTTAAAATCTCAGTAAATCTATTTTTAGATTATAGCGTCAAAAGCTTTTAACCGTTGTATCACAAAAATTTATTAAGAATCAGACTTTCATTATTAAGTAAAAAAGTTTGGGCTTTAAATTTTACACCTAATCAATTAAACAGGTTAATTTTTAAAAAATTGTCAAATTGTCTGGTTTCTACTTTTGAGGGCCCATATGACCTTATTTTGTGGCTTGGGTCACATGATTTGGACCATAAGTGGTCCAGATTCCAGGGTAGAGGGTGGCATTAACAAAAGTGGGATGGCAATAACAAGTCTTTAAAATTATTGAAACCATAATAATTCGGGTCTTCAGTGCCATTCATTTCACCAAAAAGTAATTCATCGGTATCTTGTCTAAGAGTAGTGGATGAATCTAGATTTTATATTCAGATTAATCCAGATTCAATTTTTTGAATATATATATCTAAATATAAAACCAGTGTAACCTGCGAAATACCTCTCAGAAATCAAGACTAATAGAGCAACTTTTAGCAGAGAGTTACATAAGCACAAAGACACAATTGTGCAGTGGTTTATTATAGTTATTTTTTAGTATAGACAAGCGAGAGGATTTAGACTACAGTAATTTGGGAATTCGAAAGAGCACATAATGTAATATATAAAATTGATTGCTATGTAAGATAATGTCTTTTATTATTAGTAAAGAGATGTAATGGTGAACATGCCTACAAAGTAGAGCGAATATCACCCATATATATAAGAAACTATCTATTATTAAGTACATGGTGCTCTTGTATCATAAAGGATCAATCTATTATTTATGTTAGGGACATGCTATTTATTATGTAATTTTTATTATGAATACATGGTCAGAGGTAGTGATCATGTCTATATATTATATTAATTAATCAGAATTAGATAAAATGATCACACCATACATGGGTAGAGGTGGCTACTAAGTAAAAAATATTATGTAATAAAGGCACGCCCCTTACTTCTATTACATTAGTCTATTATGCCATTTCCATCACATTACTCCCTTATACCTTTATTGTAGAGGTCTGACTCGTTCAAAAAATAAGTATTCGAATATTCATTTGTTCAATATTTTTTTATTCGAATATTCGTTCAAAAATTTTGAAAATATTCAATGAATATTCACTAAATATTCATTGAATATTAAATATATTTCAATTTTAAAAAATTATATAATATCTCACTTAAATTAGCCAATAAAATTGCAAATAAATTATTAAAAAATAAAATAAAATTATAAAATTATATATATTAATATATATATATATATTGTAAAAAGTTTAGATTAAATTTAATAAAGATAAAAGCAAGGTCTCACCTTTAACATTTAAAAAAAAAAAAATATATATATATATATATATTTAATGAATATTCAATGAATATATTCAGTGAAATTTTAAGTATTCGAATATTCATTCAGTGAAAAATTATATATTCGAATATTCGAATATTCAGTGAATATTCAGTGAATAGTATTCATTGAGTCAGACCTCTACTTTATTGCAACATGCCATTCAGTCACATGCAGCACATCCATCACATGTGGCACATATTGTAACTATTAAGGTGAGAGAGTATATACGTTTTACCAATCTAACTCTAATAGTTACTAGGAGATAGGTTTCTGATTTACTCGAATAAAGGTCTCTTCAGCACTATACTAGCTTACTTCCTTTATTTTTTTTAAGTAAAATCGAAGGAAACTTCTCTACTTGTTTTCTATTGTATTGCATTGGGTTCTATTGTATTGGATCATAGTCGATATCTTTATTGAAGTCAAATTCAATCATTTATATACATTTGAATTTAATATACAACATGTTAGGCACGTTAACATGTTGTTTAACACGCTGCGTGATGATATACTAAGCCTAGCACGTTGATGTGCTATTGAGAATGTTTATAATTCAAGCCTCTTAAAACGCATATGCAGAACTCTGAAGAACTGATACAACTTAGATGATTTTAAAAAAGAAAATTTTGTATAGAAATTCATCAAACGTTGCATTTTATATAGTAAATTTTCAAATTTTGCTTTATTTTATACATTTATTTGGCTAAAATACTGCTAAAATTATACAAACTCAGATCCAAGTTGTATCTAAGTTCTTTGAGGTCCTGCATATGCTAACATATTAATATGTTATGAAAATTTTACAAAAAAGGTTGATTATATATCAATTATTAAGTTTACACGAATTCAGGAATTTTGACTAACATTTAATAAATTCATATCGGTTGATTTATAGAATTGGACCTTAATTTAGTCCCCAAAATATTCAATGATCTGCAAAAAGTCACATGTTGATTGAATGTAAATAAAAAACATACCCCAAAATCACATGCCAAATTTATGGTCTCTTCTAGAGAATATAGTAAAACCCATGAGTTTTTTTAGAAAGAATCGAATTTAATAAAAAGTAAGAGAAGTTAATTTTAAATTAAAAGTTGTTTTTTAAATTTTTTAAAAATTTAAACTTTACAAAGTTTAACTTTTTAGTTTGTTTAGATCTCACGATGCGCACTTAGCTTTTGTTTAGATCTTGCAGCACATATTTAGTTTTGGTTAGATCTTGCGACATATATTTAGTCTGGGCTTCATTTAGTATTAGCAATTTGGTATTTAGCTTGGGTTTCATAATATATATTTAGTATGAGTTTCACAGTATATATATTTACTTGGGTTTCGCGATACATATTTAGCTTGGGTTTGGGTTTGTGCTATATATTTTAATTACAGGTTATTGTATCTAAAGTAGATACTGAACACAACGGTTTTGTTATTATTACTTTGTCTATTTTCTATTTTCTATTAAACTATTATTATACTACGCATATTACATTATATTAATTATATTAATTTGTATAAAAAAAAAAATAAATGAGTAAAGCTTTCAAATGTTTAAAACTTTTTCATTTTTTATTATTAATTTTTTTAATATAGAATATACAACTTCTTGCTCGTGAAATCTTTGATTAAATATTAAACTGTTTATTTGTCAAAAAAAAAAACATTCTTTAATGGATCGAAAATAAATATGATTAATGTTTAACTGCACCAGATTTAGTTAGGCTCAATTAACCTAGATAGGATCCTGCAAAACCATTCAAAAAAATTAGCTCATATGGATTCAAATTTTTATTAAAAAAGAAATCTGTATGACAAAAAATTCTTTATTTATTAAAAAAAATTACATTTAACCACTAACTACCGTAAAACTGCCGTATAAACAACCCCACATATCAGACCCCCTATAAATTAGACCCGACCAATATACAAGAAGCAAAACCTAAACACCATACGCAATAATAGCACAATTCACCAAGTTCCAACGACGAAGCTAAGAAGACAACATACAACTTACCAAAGCATCAACGATAAAGCCGATATAACAACACACAGCTCACCAAGGCACTAATAACAAAGCCAAAACGACAAACACACAGCTTGCTAAGGCACCAACAACAAAGCCGAAACGACAACACACAGCTCACCAAGGTACCAACAACAAAGCCGAAACGACAACACACAGCTCACTAAGGTCACCAACAACAAGCTATAACTATACATTTCACCAAGGCACCAACGATGAAGCTGAAATGGCAATTCACCAATGCACCAATGACGAAGCCGGGTAATGACAACAACACCGAATTCAAGCAACGGCTCTAGTAATGACGATACTAACAAAACTAATAAAAAAAAAATCAACTGATTTAATCAGTTGATAATCACTATTTCATGGATTATGTCATACAGTATAATATATATGGGCCCTCAAAAGTAGAAACCAGACAATTTGACAATTTTTTGAAAATTAACCTGTTTGATTGATCATGTGTAAAATTTAAAGCCCAAACTTTTTTACTTAATAATGAAAGTCTGATCACTTAATAAATTTTTGTGATACAACAGTTAAAAGCTTTTGACGCTATAATCTAAAAATAGATTTACTGAGATTCTAAAAGCAATCTACAGGTCTACAGATCTAATAATCCTGTTTAAACAGGTTTGTTAATCATGAATATACTATTTTTAGATTGTTTTGATTTTGTGTAACAAAATAGTTTTTGCCGATTTTCTCAAAACCCGTGATCTGCCAAATTGTCTGGTTTCTACTTTTGAGGGCCCATATATGCAGATCATTATATATATTATTTGAACCCTAAAATTTTTAGAGTATTCCAAAAATCAACTGATATGTATACAAAAATAGAAATAAAGTGATCTATACTAATAAAGAGAAGATCTATCTACAAATGGAGGATAAACTAATCAAAAATTCAAATTTTCTAATGTCACAATTTAGAATTGTATATCTAGTGCAACAATCGCATGATATAGGGTGAAGTCAATAGAAATAGGACAAATCTATCTAATAAATTTGTCCCATTTCTATTGACTCCACGCTATATATCTATTACACACAGCAGGAGTTTGGTATGCAAGAGTAACACCAGATAAAATAAATCTGTATATGAAAAGAATCCAGATATAGGCTATTCGAAGTAACTCATACAGAAGGGCCAACATTTCGGGACAGTATACGTTGAAGTGCATCAGAATCATGATCAGCTGGATCAAAATTAATTCCAAAGATTATAAAAAATTTTACTAATGAAATCATATTTATTCATTAAGTGTAAAATACCCAGCTGATAATTTTGCTATAGAACCTGCTAACAACTTGGTAGCATGACTGAAGTTCCAATTATGCATAATCATTACACAAAATTTATATATTGAAATCATATAACAGAAGACATATCATATGACAAAAAAAGTAAAGGAAGCATCCATTTTGCTTGAAACTTTATATAGTCATCTTTTAGTTATAAAGTAAGTAAATTATAAAAATTCATCATACTGATCACCTGTTTTGTAAAAGTTTTATATATGGCATAGGTTTTTATATTAATGCATTTATACTATTATAATTTTTCTTTTTTTTAGCTTAACTAAAAATGGTCAAACAGAATCAAGAATTTTTTGCAGCCTGATTAGATAGCATATGAAGAATTTTGAAAACAAATGCCAAAAAAAAGGTAAATGCATTTTATTACTCTATATGCATTACCAGTACTTTATTTGATCAATTTCTACTACCAGTTTAGATAAAATATCTAATTCTTCCTCAACATTCTCAAACCTTTTTTCATTATTTCATTATTATCAAGATCTTCTTTGGTAAGTGTTTTGCACCTTTTTCAATTCTTTCTAAAAATTTTTTGATATTTTCAAAAATACCTTTCTTGTAAAACTCTTTACAGTAAGTACATTTTGTATTATAACAGGTAAAATAATATCCATGGCTATAAACAAATAACTATTCCATTATTGTTGATAAACAGATGACCACAATGATTATATAATTCAGAATATGAGGGTGTGCTATACTATATGCAGTTGGTAGGTGCTGCAAGTCTACATTTTCATCTAGAGTAGCAAGTTAGTACATTGTTGGTGGTTTTTTTTTTTTTTAGGCTTTAAAACACTTTTTCTACAATTGTAAAATATGTTACAAAAGAAAAAGTGCAGTTTTACTATACAAAAGTTAGTGCTATTGGAATATAGTGTATTGCTGTTTTTTATAGTATTGTTTTTGAATACAGTATTATTATAGTTCATAATAACATATACTTGTTTGATTATATTACTAGCCATAGCATTTGTGACATATTGGCTCTAATTTTACTATATATGGGTGTGAGTCAGTAGAAAAAGAACAAAATATTTTTAGTAAAATTTTTTTTTAATTTTTAAATTAAAATATTTTGACAACTATTTAATCAAATTTGCTAAAATTTTTTTTATTTTAATCTTAAAATTATATAGAATTAAAAAAAAAATTATTAAATTTATTAAAATAGTTGTTAAGATATTTAAGCTTAAAGTCAAGAAAACTTTTACTTAGAAAAATTTGTCACTTTTCTACTGACTCACTCCATATATTCTTTATATAATATTTATTTATTAAAATTCAACAAATATTCCTGTATTATATTAAAAAAAAAAATAGTTAGTATCATTTTAGTAAAAATAAATCAGAAAGAAATAAAAGGGCACCTTATTGTAATTTATTCTTTTCAAATATAGCACAAATGTCCAAATACAATAAAATTGACCCAGTCAAAATAGGAGTACTGTACATAGATATTAAGTGTTGTGGAAACCAAATTATCAAGTAAATCTATTATTGTTTGATTCTCAGTATTTTTACTTGTTTGGCCAAATTTCTCAATGATTTGATATTTTATTTTGTTCTAACCATTTTGTGCAAGCTCTAATATAAGGTAGATTTACTAGGAACAAGGTATTTTTGCAAATAGTTTATTTTTTTTTAAATACAAAGTAAAAAAGTTTTAGAAAATAATGATATCTTATTACTACTTGTTCTTTACTATTTAGCGATATATAAAGCAGAACCAAGATAGGTAAAAATAATTCAAATATTTGTAATAAAAGTGCTTTTTTAATAAAGATTTATGGCCAGGCCAGTTAGCTATAATTAGTATAACTTGTCTGTTAAATATTGTATTTTGTTATTAATTAACAAAATAAGATTTAATACATTAATATAGTTATGCATAAAATGCAGATATTGTTTATTAAACCTGATAAGTTGAAGCCTTTTGTTAATTGTGCTTCTTTATTTTCTTCTATATTATCAGCATAACTATGTACTATTAGTATTTTAATTGGGTCCAAATTACTATAAGCTGGAAAACCTTGTTCTTGTGAAATTTTTTGTAATTGGCATTCTAAGTATGATATATCAAAATTTTTCAGTATATGGTTAATTAAATACCAACAAATTCTTGATGCTTTTATATTTGCAGGATTATAAATTGATATGTTGATAAAAATGATTAGTATAGAAAAACAGCTCATAACTGGTTTTGCTATACAAGTAGTAAAATAGTTACAGCTGATGTTGAGACTATGTCAGGTCTACAGTTCTCATAAATAGCATAATAGTCATTGACATTATAAATATAAAAAGAATTACTTTAAAAATATATATAGTATCATTTAATATGCAAATATATAAAATTATTTAATCTATATTACTAAACTTTTAATGTTTGTCTGTCTGTGCATTATAATTGGTTAGATTTATTTAAGATTAGTCATGTGCAATAAACAACTATAAACACTGTGTTTTGGTATAGTTTTAAAATACTAAATAATCTGAAATAAATGCATACCAATAAATATTTATATGTGCTAGAAACCTATACTTGATATAATTTCTATGTTTCTAAACTTTAAAGTGACATAATTTTTTTTTTAAATTTGGCAATCCTGCCTTCTGTGTCTGTAGACTTTATTATACGACTGCGTTTGTGTGTACATTTTATTCTACTCTAACAGAAAGCTCACCCAATTTTATCCAAGTGCGACCCGTCTAGCAAAATTTTGCCTCAATTCGGATTCTCAACTTACTGAGAATATAGTCCCTTCTATCACCGGCTAGCACGTGCTAACCATATCAAGATTGCCTTCTTTTTAAATTTTCTTCTCCTAACCTTTCTAGTAGAAAGAGCCTACAACAAGAAAAACTGCAACAAATAAGGAGAGATATATAAAAGGAAAAATAAAATGGGGGAATAACATCTACTACCTAAACGACAAACCAAATTCGGCAAGAAAAATAAAATGAAAAGAAAGAAGAAAAAAGCAAAAAGAAAGAAATATATGATAGCACTATTAAAGCCTGTGCGAGGCTATAAAAATTATATAGTATTGTACAAGGAACCGCCTTATACCATATACTATATGTACATCAAAAGAAAAGAAAAAGAAAAATCTATATGCCTAAACGGATGTTCTAGAAAAAAATTTCATTACGTCATCTCTCCCGACCTCTGACACGTCCTTGTTGTTTATCACGTACGCAGAAACGGACCTCACTCATGACGTCGATTCCAATTCGGAAGGCGCAATCCCAATTTGGAAGGAGTAAACACTGCCGATCTTTTGGAGGGGTAAACCGAAATGCCCACTTTTTGAAATTTCGAAAAGACCAAAGGGACTCGGGGGAGAAAGACCAAACCAAAAGGAGTTTGAAGGAGTTATGCTGTATAGAATAACATATCTAACCAAGCCTCTACTTCTATTTTCATATCCATAGTACTTGACAAAGCTCCAGAGTTTCTCTACTACATCTTTGCTCTATAGCACCAAAGCCCACCAAGATGCCTCGCTTAAAAGTCTGCATATCTTTTTCATCTCTATTTCAGGCGCAGAACATCCAGTGAATGGACTTTGTACCCGATAGCAGCTTGGTGAAGTTTTGTTGTATATAGATATGTTAACTATAGAGTTTTCGTAGGTCGGTGTTCTTGAAAAGTTTGGTACGAGGGATCGTTGGAAAGAGTTGTCCAGTGACATAATTTTTATAAAAGCAAAATTTTAAAAATCTTGTTAGTGATTTTGCTCTTTATAATATGTTTTTAAAATAGTCTTTATAAAGGTTAATGCATTTTAAAGTTATACTATTTCTATTGTCAATATAGGCTTGTAGTGCTATATATTTAAAAATAATGTATATACTGTAAATGTTCTCTAATATTTACATTAAATATGGTCTATTTATTAAATTG
Source organism: Gigaspora rosea (assembly GCA_003550325.1). Classification (NCBI taxonomy): domain Eukaryota; kingdom Fungi; phylum Glomeromycota; class Glomeromycetes; order Diversisporales; family Gigasporaceae; genus Gigaspora; species Gigaspora rosea. The sequence goes on from QKWP01000027.1 coordinate 336,447, forward strand.
TATCTTTTTTAAAAACAAAATTTCAAGAATTATTAATTATTTGACATTTAAATATACTGAATCATTAATTGTAGATACAAATAATTAACTAATTGCTAGTGCAGTATAATTATTTTTATAATAATTTTAATTAATTGTAAATACAGTTTTTTCTTTTAATAAGCATTATTGTTTTTTAAAAATAATTGAAATGAACATTGCAAGATAGTTAGAACAAACATAGCATGATAGTTAAAATGAATATAACAAGATAGTTAGAGCCAACATAGTACAATAGTTAAAACAAACTTAGCACAATAGTAGAAAAATAGTTAGGACGAACATAGCATGATAGTTAGAAAGAATATAGCATAATAATTAAAACAAATATAGCACAATAGCAATTTATAAGCTTTAATTTGAATAAACATATTTAAATTGTAATATATGAAAATAATAAAAAAGAGAAATATTTTCATGATTTATCAGGAAATTTTATATATAGATATTAATCGATATATAACAGTTAATCATTTTATATCGATTAAAAAATAATGATATATATCGATTAACCAGTTAAAAATCGATATATATCTAAATCGATATATATCATTTTCTATATTAAATCGTTATATATCTACAAATCGATTATAATCGGAATTATTTAAACAATATATAACGATTAACAGATCTTTAACAATTACACAGGTAATTACTTGAAATGATATATAACAATTAACAGATTTTTAACAATTACACAGTGTTTTGACCACGTTACAAAAATTTCATCCCAAATCACCGGGTAAAAAAAAAAAAAAA
>QKWP01000027.1:349778-414593 GCA_003550325.1 Gigaspora rosea
CAAATATTATTCTAAAGAATAAAGAAGATATGTTAAAGACTAAATAATCATTAAAAAATATAACCAATATATCAGTACAATATCGTATAAATTATGAAAAAATTTGTAAAATAGCCAATACAATATCTTCTTATGATTTATCTAATCGTGAATTTATCACCAAAATATCAATCTAAATATCTGCCTTGTATCTTCTTTATAATTTCACTAATCTTCATACGGATATATGAGTATTTTTTACCGACTTATAACCGATATGCAACAAATTTTCTTAAATTAGCAGCCTATCGGCCTATTTTGATCCTCTATCAATCTGCATTATATCGGCCTACAATCTTCATAGGCGATTTTTAGATGATATTAGGGTAATATTTTTGATTTCGACCAGTGGAAGATGGTTTAACAACTTATAATCACTACTTTAATCAGGGAACAAGTTTCTAAAAAACGCTTGTTATTTCTTGATTTACCGTAAAAGTAACTATTAATATTTCTATAAGATGATTTGGTATTATTAAGCACCATACTTCACTCTTGATATTGTCTAAAGTCAAGTTTTATATACTTTATATGGTTTTTTAACAATATCCAGTTTTAATGATTCCTACTATACAATCATATCTACATTACATCAATAATTCTACTTAACAACAACAACTCCACCTAAATATTGATAAATGCACTTCAACACCAGCACGCCTGCCTATGTACAGTTGTACAGTACAAAACTATTTTAGACGAATTATATGCGCGTTGTGAAGGTCAAAGCTATTGGGTTATATGCTAAACACAACTAACAACATCACTAACTATCTAAACAAATGTCCTATAAGCGTGCAAGACTTTAGATCCTCGATTTGGCAGGCAGAAAGAGGTATGGAAGATTTGGTCCGGGTCTCGAAGGTTTTGTGGGTCTTGCTGTGGCTTAGATAAACGAAGATAAGTATTTCTTTCCTTATTGCGTATAGTCGTCTTGAAGTGGCTTTAATCCCACTTTTATATCTATCTCTTTATTCTAGGGTATAAAGTTATCGGGTAAATATAATCGTTAAAGTGGTTAACGATCGGCAAGCCGATATTGATGCAGGTGATTAATCAATCGATATCGGAGATTGATTATTTGATATATCCGATAATCAAAAGGGGTTAATCAATTAATGTGTATATATATATCAGGTGATTAACTGGGTCTTTCTTTCTCTAACTGGGTTATAAACTAAACTAGGTTCAAAATGGGGTTACGTAGTAACAACTAAACGATACGACTTTAACAAAGGTAACAAAGTGTCACGGGACAAGGGTAAATAGCGGTTTTACTATAACAATAGGTTTAACAACAAGGGAAAACTTCTTAACACTTCTACACTTATTTCGAAGGTTAGAACTCAAGTACGTCTAAGTTATTCAAATTTGAACTCTGTGTATTGTGAGTTGAGAGTTATATTTATTGAAGCGCAAAAAGGAGGGTCTTATATACTTTTCACCCTCTTAATAAATACATTGTTTTTTTAGACTATCTATACTAACTCTATTGAATCTTTCTTTATCATACGATTTCATGACCTCATTTCTTTGAGGCGGAAGGTAGAGGCGGCTTATCCAAGCCTCGAGGCGTAAGTGTTGGGGAAAACATCTTCGGCTTATTACTATAATTCCACCTTTAATTCACCGTTAACCCACCGTGTGCCTATACTATGACGTGAGCGAAACTATAGCTAGGCTAAGTACATTGTTTACAAAAAGGGGTATAAACAAACATTGACAGCTAAATGCCAAGGGCATAAACTAGTTTCATCTACGTGGGCTAAACTAATGTGTGAATCTATTATTTACTAAAGGGGAAATAAACAAACATGAGCAGCGAAATGCCAAGGGCATAAACTGGATTGTGGCCCTGGCATGCGCAGTTACCATGTGCTCATGCCGGAAATCACTGCGGCGTTACCTGGGGCTATGCTAACCTTTCATGACCGTGACTTGATTTCGGAAGAAATCATATGATCATACGATATGACTATCGGGAAAATCTCCTTGATAACCAAATAATTGAAAAAAACTTGAGGCGTAGCCCATCACAGCGTGCATATATCGATATTGGTATTCTATTTATAGAAAATTGTGTCACATATTGATATATCAGGAATTAATTTTCCATATCTAAAATTAGATAATTTTAGGAAACAAAAGAAATCTTCAATTTAAATAAAATAAATATTTCGTTTATTACGGAAAATTTCATATCAACATAGAAAAAAAGAATTCTTTACTAATTAAATGAAATATACACTTCGATTGTCTTTTTACAAAAAGTTTATTTTATATTAATACAAAATAAAGTATTTTTGTTAATTCATTTTTGCTTTCAAACAAAATATTAACATAAAAAAAATACAAAAGCTTTATAAAATGAAATTTGAAATATATAGTGCAAATAATATATAAATACCCGTTATTAAGATCACCTTTTTTGTTTTGTTAACCTATCATAGGCTGAGAAAACATAGTAATGAATTAATGAACTTCTACATGACAAAAGAAATCTATTTATCAAAACAACTATGTTGTTTATTTATTTTATCACATACCATTACCATAATAAAGTTTTTCCAGGCATCCAAGTATGATAAAACCGTATGTGTGTATTATAGGCGTAACATATGTTACAACAATATGGGTGATGCACAAAGAAAACCTGTAAGTAAAAAATTAACGTTATCATTAATATATATATTTTATTTATCTGTTATATATTAGTGATAATATTATTAATTTTTACTTACATGTTATCCCTGTGCATCACTTATAAAAAAGTTATTTGGCAATAATAGTTTGTCATTCAAATAATGATGATCAAATTGGTCCCTGACAAACCATATAATGAAAAGACCCAGTATGAAATGTACAGGAAAAAAAAACCAGCAATACCCTCTAATTTTTACAGTGCCCTAAAAGCTATCTATTGTCTGCCAGAAGAATCGTTAAATTATGACAATTTTTTTTCAAGGGATTCACTATAAAGTTTTTTTTTCACTGCAAAGTTTTGCAAACCAATTTACTAGTAATTTACTGCCAAAATTTTTTACGGTGAATCGTCTTACAAAATCTTATAGCGGAGAAAATAAATTTACTAAGAATCGTCTAAAAAAAATAGTCATAATACTACGAAACGTAGCTTTTAGAATACTATAAAAGTTACGGAGTATCACTGTTTAGTTTTTTAATATTATAGAGCCATTTTTACATATTTTAAAAGGTTTCCTTTATGGAAATATCTTTTTCACAATCATACATTCATGCCCGATAATTATTACACCTTCACACATAAACTCGATAAAATCTTCCCGATAATTAACATTTGGCAATTGTTTTTTTCACAATAACTTTCAAAAAAATGGTTGTTGAAGGTGATAAATTTTATGGGCCTTCGGATTGATCAATTTTTCTAATGTAGTTTTGTAGGGTCATTTTTTTTATACATTGCTTATTTATTTAAAATTTCAGATGGACCCGTTATATAAAAAGTAAATAAATTTATGGCTTGCATACTTTATGAAAAAAAACCGGATCATTTTTTAATCTGCTCAACCTAAATAAAAAACATTGTCAAGTTATATTCACACGCCACATTTCTATGGCATGAAGAATTTGGGATCTTTGCTAGAAAAATGAATCTCCGAGGCTATATAGATTTTATGAATAAAATTCAAAATTATTAGCTATCTAATAGTTTAATTTAAACGATTTTTTTTTATTTCGTAAAGCTCTCTACAGTATAAAAAAAAGTTTATGTGAATCTGATCATTGGATAACTAGCAAATTTAAATGTTGTTTATAAAATCTACATGACCTCGGAAGGTCATTTTTCTAGCAAAGATCCCATTTTAAAACTCCAAATATAATTAATTTCTATATATGGTGCAAGAAGCCTATACTCAACAGTTATACGAAGTGTTTCAATTTTTTAAATGGCTATAACTTTTTATCTAAGAGATATTAAAAAATCTGGTCGGTAACTTTATACTACATATGTGACAAATATCTTTTCAAAATCTTATCAATGTAAAGAATTGATGCATTTTGAAAATTGAAATTTTATATATAAATTTTCAATTTTCAAAATGCATCAACTCTTTAAAGTGATAAGATTTTGAAAAGATATTTGTCATATGTAGAGCTCTATAAAGTTACCGGTCAGATTTTTTAATATCTCTTAGATTAAAAGTTATAGCCATTTAAAAAATTGAGTCACTTCGTGTAACTGTTGAATATAGGTTTCTTGCACCATAAAATATGTTTAAGAACAAAAAATGAAAATGAAATTAGTACAGTTTGCATTAGAATAAGAAATAAAATTATCCATAATTTACGACGGCTAACTACTGTATGACAGTATCCTATATATTGAATTTTATTATATATTGAAATTTCACATTATTATATGTGACTTCATTGTTCTAATTATGAGGACTGACAATTTTGATCTTAAAGAATGGTCATGCAGCATATTATAATGTGTAATATAATTAAGATAATGATATGTGTTAAATAAGGTATGCATTCATGAATTGATTATAGGCTTTCTTTTACCGACGCTAGTATACTAACTCTATATGTTACATAGATCATGTGATCTAAAAGAACATTTGCGTTTTTAATTATATAAAGGATTTCAACCCCGTTTATAGCTGGATTCGAGATTGGATAAATGCTTTATCAAAATGATTGTATGTTCTAAAGTTATAGTAGAGGACATTTAGTGATCGATGATCGCGTAATAGACATATCAGAATCATTTGTTTACAAGAATTAAACAGACTGACATAAACTATACCCTTAACCAAACTCTAAACTAATTTAACCTCGGCCGAATGATTACCCAAATCCAAAACCATTCTAGTTTGGGTTTGTCCACGCCCAAATCCCAAACTCTGGCCAAACTAATTTCTTAAACACTTGTTAATAATCCTTTTTTAAACAATTGATACATATTCTTATAGCAATATATAAGAGTATCAAGATTATTTGTTTGATTTAATTTTTTGTAAATAACAATTGTTTTTTTTTGTCCAGTTTGTCCGGCAAGTATACTCATATTATAACTGAGTTAATTATTTTTCAATCTACCTCCAGGGCAAAAGATAATGTTTATTCAACATTATTCATCCATGAATAATAAAAGTAGTTCAATTCCTACTTTAATATAATGGTAACTCCACAAACAACTTATATTTATAATCAATAGCATTGATATTTGATTAAAACAAATACTATAGACGTTTATAGAAAGTCAAAAACCAAGACACCCAGTCGTCCAACTTTTCCACAATAATAATTTTGGTAGAAATTTTGTCATGATTTTGATTGAAGCACACCATTCATACTAGCCCTATGCGTTGACGAAGTCACGCTAGGCGAGGATAACCTGAACTGTGGCTTATATGAAATTGAGGCTTATATGAAAAAGGTAATAGCATATGATTGTATGCAACGGAGATTATAGATGCATGTGATAGATTATAGATATGCAGAGAATATAAAGATTCAGTGCTTTCTTTCTTCGCTTGTCTTGTCACTTGTTCTCTTCGGTGCCCGATTATGATCACTCCCATCCCTCCCGCCCTCTCTCATTCATTGCACCTAGCACCTAGCGCCCTGCCTGTTGTCATGTAACGAGTTGAATGCGCCGCACCATAGCGTGGGCTCGAACTCGTTAATGTTGTCATGGGAACAGAGTTGAATGCGCCGCACCATAGCGTGGGCTCGAACTCGTTGAGTGAACCGAGTTGAATGCGCCGCACCATAGCGTGGGCTCGAACTCGCTGTTATAAAAAATTGATATTGAATGTAATGAGTTGAATGTGCCGCTATTAGAAAAAAAAAAAAAAGATGCGCCCGTTGGCGATCCTCAATTATGTTTCGTCACATGACTTATCACGTGCACATAGAGTTGTTATGAGCACAGTATACGTAGAGTTGTTATGAGCACAGTATGTAGTAGTAGTAGAGAAAAGTGATGGAGCGGAGCACTACTCCCATTTTGTATCTTCATAATCTCTAATAAAGAGTGTGTTTAATATGAAATCCGAGCGAGAATAATATTTACAGTAATTATGCAATCTTAACGATAACTCTATCTTCAGAAATATGCATATCGATTAATCGGAAAAATAGATGATCATTATGTTTATTGTTTTGCAAACCTTGGAACAGAAACATCACAAAAATGGAATATTATCGGAGCTAATTTAATTTCATACTATGTACTATCACTTTTCTCACCAACTTGTACCGTTGGGCAGAATATTTGGTAAAGTACAAAATTTTCTTTTTTATGTGCAGTATAAATTATAGTAATTGCTTGTTGTGTTTGTCACTTCTAGTTCTTAAATAATACATTACGATATATGCAAAATTTGACCTTAAAAAATGCCTTAGTTACTATACAAACCATACAAGATATATTACAGGTTTTTAGTTCCTGAAGTGTCTAATGTGTCCTTAGATATTTCCCTATAGCAAAAGCTATGTTATTTGTTTTTTTTTCTTATTAAAAATTATTTCATTTTCATAGTTTAATTTATTTTATTTGACTCTGCACACCAGACTCGGCAAAAGGTTTAAAAGGAAGGAATATAAAGTAGTATGACAATCGTTATATGTCCTCACACAAACGCTCATACGAATTTCCTTTATGATTTCATTACAACAAATAAAAAAAAAACACTTTAACAAGTAAACATTTTAAGATGTCACTACATGTATAACAAATAAACATCCATAATAATAATTAAAAAAAAAAATCGAGATAACGATAACAAGTAAATGACAAAAAAAGGTTTGGCGCTAATTTTATTTATTTAAAGTTATTTCGCACAAAGGTTAATCCGTCAATTCAATTATCACAATTCTCAGCAAATATTGTATTACCTTCCCTGTTAAAATACCCTAAAATTTGAGCCCTGGAAATATTACAAACGGAAATGATTTTGTACAATTAAAATCACATTAGTATATATATGTTATCGTGTAATTTATGTTGTTAATTGGACAACTCAGACAATATTCGAATATCATGACCTATTTTAAATTATTAATTAGAGTTGTTCAAAATTAACTTTTGCATATATGGGGCGCAGGCAATAGAGACAGCCCATTTTTACAAATTTTTTGAAATCGAGTTTTTATTAGATTTGTATAAATTTTGACGTGGTTGACATTTTTCAATTAAAAATGAAAGTCGATTCGCATAATAAAAATCAAGATAATGTTAAAGAAAAATTACACGAGGCTGCATAGAGCCAACACATCACGATATTACCCATAGTCACATGTTACATTTAACCAATCAAAATCATGAAATTTGATTAATCCCGGATCAGTCCGAAAATCAAAACAAATGATTAAACTCAATTATCTCAAAATAAAATATATGTAAAAATGGGCTGTTTCTATTGCCTGCGCCCCATATGTATTCATTTTTATAGACTGGACAGCCCAAAATGTTCGGATATACAAAATGTACAACATTGAATATGAAGATTCATAGGAGGATTTTTGTATGATTGCCCGAATAGATATTTCCTAGATCAGTATAGTATAGATGAGCAGTTCCGTATAGTTTTTAAATATATACTAGGAAGGGATCCATTAGGACAAATATAAAATCGAGTTGTTTTTTTATGTTACACCTGATCTAGCCAATAAAGAATGGGAGACATTCGAACCCGATGATTTCCGGGATCTACGTTACACGAGTATTTATGCAAACCTAAAAAAAAATCAATCATGTAATACTTTACTAATAAAATAGCTTCGTAGGGAACGTCTTTTCAATAAACTCAAGTTGCATCATTTGCATCACGCTGCATCACGGTAGTTATAGTGAAGGTTGAAGTACTATCTACCGTATAGTAAGAGGTAATAAAAGATATTGTACTGCTCAATTCACAAAGTTCAACGTTGTTTTTTTTTATTTTTATTTGTTTTTTAGTTAATTGTTAGCTTTTATTTTCAAATTTTGTAGACTCTTCTTAAAGTCATGATGGTTCTTAAAAGATATTTAACACAATAGAAGTTATTTAATATATACAATAGTATAGTTTTATTAATTACGCGGGGTTTTAAGAAAAACTATTAAGGGACGTGTAACTTGTTATCAAAACCTTTTAAATAAAGTTTTTAAAACTGTAAAATTGCTATTAGTGCGTGAATTAATAGTTGGATTCTTTTACAACGTGGGTTATTTATTTCGAAGAAAATTTTAATATATGAATAAAGCCCGTTGATTGTTTAACGATTATCTATCTGTTTTGACAAAAATGATATCACGTGTTAAAAAAGCCAGTTTATTATTGGTTAACTACCTTACAATAATCCCGTGTTTTTCCGAAAAATGAGAAAGTCCCCCATGCTAGCCAATAAGCGTCAGCTTTCTATTGTTTTGATTGTTTTTATTTTATGTTACACCTGATCTATCCAATCAGAATCTAGAATTTGTTAAGGTACTCATCAGGTACTCTATTGCTCCGTCTGTAATGTCCTTCGGACAATTAGCGTTAGGGTTAGGAATTATAGCAAATCGGTATAGTATAGTTTTTAAATTTAATAAAAAATTCATCAAATTCAGTTAGACAGATCTTAAGATATCTTAAAGTTTTAAAAATCAGGGGCGAATACCTGAAAAAAATATCGATTAATATCGATTTAGGGCACTTCTCTCAATGAATTCGATAAAGAATCTGATTGGCCAGTTTGATCTGAGGAAAGCGCTTGAGAACGCTCTTAGTCGATATACATATATTTCTAATCAAGATGCAAGATCAATTGACAAAAAAATTTTTTTATGCTAGTTGGCTATTATAAGTTTGCCTGCAATGTTCGATAGGTTACACTGCATTAAAAATTGCAGTACGAACAATTTATTCAAAAATTATCTGGTAATTTCATTCTAAATAGACTTTATTTATTATATAATCAATTAAAGTCACATTTTTCGGTTTTCAAGAATTATTCCTTCACTGTTAGGAATAAGGAAAGATCCTGCAAAAACGGGTTTAACAATAGTTCCATTTTCGGTCACAATTTTATATTTTTCAATTAATAAGTATAAAATAATCTTTATAATATGCAATGCAAAAAATCTGCCAGGATCTAAAATTCAATATTTATCAGTTTAAATTTGAGTTATTAACATAATTAACAATTTTGTGAGCTAATATATATTACTAACATGCATGCCTTCCTAGACCAAATTGAATATACTCTCTATCTGCTCTTGTAGCTCGAGAATTTTTTTCAATGTGTTGAAAACCATCAAATGTACTTGTTTTTGAATCAGTGCCTTGAATTTCAGTAATATACATCTAAACATTTCTGCCTATATAATTATAAAAAAAAAGGGTATAAATTTAATAGAAATTAACTATTAAATTTAAATCGAATTGTAATATTATACTATGCCTTTGGGAACTTGATAACCATTTGAGAAGGTATGAAAGTCATTAAGAACTTTATGGCCCAATCCGACTATAGTATAACGTTATAACATTCAATAAATTTATTAAATGATTAATAATGAAAGAAATAAATAAGTATAGAATGATAACATTAATAGAGTTTACCAATTGAGTTCCAATATTTCAAAGTCTCCCTTATAAAGCTATCTAATTTAATCATATTATTAATATCTTTACTAGTCAAGTAACCATCTTTAATTTCAAGTGATATTTTTTGGTTTTCTTCAAATAATTCTTTCCAATATTCAGGTCGGCCACCATATTCTTTGTTAAGAAATAATATTGTAAATCATAAGGATTTTAGATATAATACTATAAATTTATTAATGAATATTTAGTACATACCATAAAGAACATTAGAAATAGCATTGGAGGTTGTATGCATAGCAGCAAATATAATATCAATTAAACAATCTGCCACTTTTTTCACATCAACCAGTCCATCTTTAGTTGACACGTTAATAAACAGTTGTAAAATATCTGCCTATTAAAAATATTCATAAATGAAATATTTTATCTTAAATATATACTAAATCATGGCAAATTAATTCTACATACTGGAGGTTTCCACGTACTACCCAATTCCTTTTTCTTATGCTCACGTTCCTTGATAATTCGTATAATTCTATCAATGATCACTTGTTTATGTTTCTTATAAGGATGGTTAGTATGTTTCATCCGAAATCTAAATAAAAAATGCACAAAATTAATATAGACCTAATTTGGTTAATCATAATAAAATAGAATAATGAAATTCATACACAACAAAATTTGTATGAAGAGAAGGATGAATGAAATTTAAGAACGGTGGTAATGAAAGTGCCGGAGCAATGTCCTGTGTTAAATGAGCGAACGTATTGATGAGCTCATCATCATTTGACAAATCCTGTACACACAATGTTAAACCATTTTAGGCGACGTTCATTGCAATAATTCATTGAATAAATAATGTAGATAACAATTTAATATTCTTACTTCACCAACAATGACACTAACTGCAGGTATTGCCACTATTTGCAGAATCATTTGTTGGAGAGGTTTAATGCATTTTTGAGCTAAAAAAAAATAAAAGTAAAAGTAAGTAAATGCTTGAGTTTCATAGATATGAACTTTCTTACGCACTTTTGCAATCACCGATATACTTATCTATAGATTTTTTTGCTGCATTCTGAATTCTAGTTATATATTGCCTCATATCATTAGACAATCCTTCGCGAATAACCTTTGTAATTTCATCAAAAAAATTGTATGAACGTCCTAGCAGCAAATCAAGTGGAAGCCTCTGAAAGATTATAAGTATATAAAATTAAGATTGAACGAAAATATAATCAGAACAATTGCAACAGTTAGAGATAGTAGTTGAATCCGATATATATTTATATCCGGATTAATCCGGATTTTAAATAAATCCGGATTCAATTTTTTGAATATCTGTATCCGGATATAATATAAATCCGGATACCTTCGGATATAGTTATATCCGGATTTAAAATAGATTAATCCGGATAAATTTTTTTATTTTATTTATATCCGGATAATAAAAATATATCCGGATTCTAACTCTAGCAACAGTTTATTCTGAAATTGGCTGATAATGAAGTTTAGGTTCCATTTTAAATATATAATGCCACATGTTCTCTTTTTTTTTTAATATATTAAACACTCTCTAAGTTAGAGATGGGTTTCATGCGTGCGCATGATTCTGAATAGTGGCATTTAATGCTCATTCATGCGCATTTTATCTATCGAAATTTTATTTATTTATTTATTTTTTTTATTTTCTTATTTTTTTTTTGTATCATACGCGCATGATTCGAAAATGCATTAATACGCATGATTCCATTCCGAATCATACCCACTTTATCCCATCCCTATTCTAAGTGCAATTCATTGAGATCGGACTTTTGCAATTTGCATTTAGAGAATTTAGAGAACAATTAAGTTAAATTACATTTATGGAAACAAACCATATACTTAGCCAGGAACTAAAGTTGCATTTAGAGTAAAGTTGCACTCAAAGAATTGATTGTATTTCCAACCTTAAATCCTAGCCAAATCTTAAAGGCTGCAAAAAGTTTTAAATTTCATAATAAAATAGGAAACATTTCAGCATCGGCCAATTTTTGCTTCAGCTGCTGCAGTTAATTATATAGAATCGTGATTGATATTAACCTCAAACAAGGCCTGCATGTGTCCAAACTTTCGATAATTACTAATAACTTCGCGACTTGTTTCTTTGCCAACTATAGTTATTGTTTTTCCGAAAACATAAAGGGAGAATATTTCTCCGTACTAGTAAGGAAACAAATAATTATTTATACGGTTTTAAATTAGCAGAATATAAAATGAAATATATATTATTATTTTACCTGCTTACGGCGTTTTTTAATGAAATTTTCAGTATTTGTAAAATAATCAATAGTATGACCAATGAATGGAAAAGCGTAAGGTACAACCGGAGGCTCATTCTTAAGGAAAATAATATTGACCATGAATAAGAAATTTTGCAATAAAAACAATAACATCGGCGTTTTACATACCAACTTCTGAGGCCTTTTCAAAATATATAGGTACGAAAGAAGAATCAATCCCAATAAACCCAATAAAGTTGATTTATTATAATAGTCCAAATAAATGAAATCCATTTCGAAATATTGGGAAAAAAGTTTTTAGTTTTTTTTTCACGTCGATATGCGATATTCTGCTTTATTTAACGCTTTACTATGATCAGCCTATAAAATAAATCATTTTATGGTAATAATAAAATATTGAAACCGTAATAATTCTGCCATTCATTTCACCGAAAAGCAATTCACCGGCGTCTTGTCTAGAGGTAGTGGTTGAATCTGGATTTTATATCCGGATTAATCCGGATTCAATTTTTTGAATATATATATCCGGACTCCAAATGTCCGTGCTTAAATTAATTTTTTTATTCGTATTTTTTTTTTTAGATTATTTTATTAAAAGTTTTTATTTAATTTTAATTATATATATCTGATATATTTTACAATCAAAAATTGTAAACGCCTAGAAAAAAAGTTTTTTTTTTTAACAATTAATCGCTTAATGCGCCTAACAGTTTAACCCACTTGGGTTTAATACCATTTAGCTTAAATAACAGTATAAAGAAAATTTTGTGCTGCTAAATAACTTTAACTCTTAACGACAATCTGCTTATCTATGATATTACTTAAATACATGGGTCAAATTGTTTCATCTCCATAGTAATTTGATATGTCATAAACACATGGCAAAATGATTGTAAAATTATCAACGACGATATTGACAAATAGTTAATTGGAATAAAAAATAAAATGAATAAGAAAGGTAATATGTCACCTTTTTTAATTAGAATAATTAGAGGTGAAGATTGAAATAATAAAATAAATGTACTATATAAACTTAAAATGTATAAAAATAATTTGAGTGCTGCAAAGAGAAAATGAGGTTGACTTTCAAGTCTATCTTTTAAATTAATTGGCGAGTAATAGATTAAATTAAAATCTTGTAAGAAACTTTTTTTGGCATCATAATTGATATTTCTTTTTTAGGAGTTCAAAATGTGAACGATTTGCACAAAGTTGTAGTCTGTTTCCTTTTTAGGAGTTTAATAAGATCAAACAGAGTAGTGGTCGTACCCTAGGATACAATAACCGGTTAACTGTTAGGCTATCCGGATACCCGAATTATAAAACTGATAAACAGATAAATTATTGAGGTATCCGGTTAACTTAAGATATAATGTAGGATAATATAGGGTAAAATACAATTATAATAAAAATTTTAATTTGCGTATTATTTATATACTAGCATCACTCGGTGTAAAACTTGTCTACATCATAAATTTAATGTATTTTAAATAAGAACATGATTTTAATATTTCGTTTGTTTATTATATTTATTTAATAGATGATATAAATCAATTACACTTTAAACTTATACAGGCTTTCAGTTTTTTGTAAGTATAATAATAATTATTATATTATATATATGAATACAGTAAGTACTTACTTTATGTTTTTATTACATACTTTACACATTACAGAATACTATTATTGTTCCACATCATTTCTGAATTTACGTAAATTCTAATTGACGTGTGTTCTTGTATGCAGATCATGTAATAAATTACTGATAATAATTACTTTGTTCCACATCATTTCTGAATTGACATGTGTTCTTTCTCGATTTTCATCTTGTATGCAGATAATAATTACTTATTGTTCCACATCATTTCTGAATTGACATGTGTTCTTTCTCGATTTTCATCTTGTATGCAGATCATGTAATAAATTACTGATAATAATTACTTATTGTCCCACATCATTTCTGAATTTAATTCTGAATGAACATGCGTTCTTTCTCGAATTCATCGATTGTGAAATGCACAGCAATGTAATAATTACTGATAATAATTACTTATTAATAATTACATTGATTTTTTTTCATTAATATATATAAAGATTATTCTTTTATTGCTTCGTCATTATTTTTTTGTATTGGCGTAACAGAAGAACTTTTCATGCCTAAACAAAATAGGAATAACTTGGGGATGCAAGTTTTTATGTCGAAAAAGATAAATTTATGTTTGTTTATCTAGACATGACACCCGACCAGATTCCTGCCGTTGCCGAAAAACAAATGTGGATGTGTTCTACGCAGGGAATGTAAAAATTATTAATTACATTGTTAAATATATATGAATATTAGAACTATTCTTTTAATATATGAAAAGTTAGCATTTAATATTTAGACGAGCATATAGTGATTTAATTTACACCACAGGTGATTATCACCTATAGTCAATTTGCCAATTAAAATTCAGGATCAGGTGTAACATGTAAATCAATCTTTGTGTAACAAAAACAAAGAAATTTTTAAAAAATTGAAAACTTGCCTATAAAACTACTTTTTTTTATGCAAAAAAAATTCCTTGTAAAATTTTGGTATAAACTATGCCCTCCTCCCCATCCCAGTTCTTACCCTTACCCTAATATTAAAAAAATTTAACTTTTTTTAATAAAAATCGGTTGTTTTTATTTATTTATTTATTACAGGTGATAATCACCTGTGGTGAACATTAGTTAATTTCTTTATTTATTTATTTTTTTACTTTATTATTATAGAGTTACTTTATTTGAATTATGCATTAATACTGTATATATAAATCAACAATCATATAAATATCTTATCCGGATATAACCGTTATCCTTTTATTTGAATAGGATATAAAACCGGTTATTAAATTTGTTAAAGGTTACAACCTTTCGGATAAAAAGTTATCCGGGTACGAGCACTACAACAGAGATTACATGATCTAAAATTAGCCAACAAAATTGGTTAAAAGTGAAAGATGAATAAAATTTTAATACTATAGATGATTTAATATTATTCATAGTTTACGTTTCCTGATTTTGCGTGACATATTGATGTAGCTACCGGGCCGGTCTACGGACACGTACCATTTCACGTGATTTTACACATACCGATCATCACGTGATATTGGAAGTTTTTTAAATTTCTCAGCAAATTTTCTTGACAACTACTAATTGAATTCAGTGAAAACTTGTTTTAAATCAATCCTATGATTAGTAATATCCATTTGAAAATAAAAAAAATTTCATCGAATTCTATCTAGTAGTTGTCAAGAAAATTTCGTAGGATTGAATTAAACAAGTTTTTACTGAATTCAATTAGGTAGTTGTCAAAAAAATTTGCCAAGAAATTTCGAAAAATTCTACTTCTGACGCCCATATCACGTGATTATCTGTACGTGTAAAATCACTGAAATGGTACGTGTCCGTAGACCGGCCCTAATACCATTCCGAAAAGATCAACGTCATTCAAACATCATAGCATCACCCCTGAAAAACTTTCACTATCTGGTCAAATCAAAATTTAAATCATGTAACATAAAATCGAACAATAACACATTCAAATCCTAACACTAACATTATTCTACTTAAGCAGAAGCAAAATTTTATGCGATTAAATGTTTTCAACCCTTAGTTATCTATGGTATATCTTGATTTTAGTATACCAATTTTTTTAAATATTTTTAGCAACTTTGGATTATAATGTAGATATCGTAAATCACATGATGATCATGCCATATTGGAATTCAGGACTATTATAGTCCCAAAATGAGTTCCTTTTCTTTTAGCAAAGACCCATATGTAAGAATAACAACGACGGTATTAATAGATAAATGATATTATATGCCCTGTAGTATGAAGACATTTATTTAGAAATAAAATAAAATAAAATAAAATTAATAAAAAAAAGTGCACAGATAAAAATCCGAAATGAACCTGAAATGTATAGAATAATACCAAGAGAAAAAAATGTGACTTCAGGTGTTTTCAAGCTTATTTAGATTCAACTCGTGAAAAATTTGTGATATTATTGATTGTGATTACGTATCGTATATGATATTTAGAGCCTAATCTGGTAAATAATAAGGGGTAAAATCGAAAATTCGAAATCTTATCTTTATAACAAATACATATTATTTTTTTAATAATATAAGTCAGCACTCATGAATAATGAACCGGATCACGATAACTGAAATTGAATTGTATGCGTCATTGGTTGTGTTTTTGATCAAACTTTAGCACTTGTTTTATATATGCGTGTAAGAATATATAAATCTTTTATATTACCTACAATTTATATACATGTTATTTTTTATTAATAGTTTAATTAATTATTCTCGTCTATCTAGGGTAAATGAACTTTGTTGAAATGAGCAATAATACAATATGTTTATCACTTCTGAACTTGGATACGTATACGATTAGTTACAGTCAGAATTGAATTTTAATAATAGAAGATAGATATAGGTTAGTTACTGTGCAATGGTAATTAATCCCGATATGAACGACATCAAAAAAAAATTGGAAACCATCCCTACCACTTTCCAAGTTACACAAGAAACGTTATCGTACTGGTAATGCCAAGAAATCAAATACACAAGCGCAACATCTAATACTAAAACAATAGATTATTGAACGTAACGTAAATTAAGATTACATGGCGAATATATCTTCTCACTATACCATAACGGTAAAAAACGAAATAAAAATACCTTCTAAAACAGGAAAAATATAGCGCATGTAAATTAAAATTACATAGCGAATATATGTTATCACCATCTTGGAAAAAAGAGATAACCATAAGGCCACGCAAAATTAATTTTCGTTTTGCATAACCCGCCGATCTAATTTTTCCAAAAAATTTTTTAAAAATTCCTATTGTCCATTTTTGCCATTTAATTTTTTATCCGGTGTCACCCGATGATGACCTTAATTTCCGGAATTACCTTATATGTCCGATAAAAAAAAAACAAAAATTTCTGATTCCATGTTATGCAAACCGAAGAATCAACTTTTCGTGACCTTAGATGGTGAACATGAATTAGTTTAGGCCACGCAAAGTTGTTTTTTTTTTCAAAAAAAAAACCCCCCTCCGACCCGCCGACCGAAATTTTGAAACATCAGATTATGCAAAACGAAAAATTAACTTTGCGTGGCCTAATACACAGCTTTTACTTTCGTTATTCTTTACCACACACTTTTTATGACCAATTAATGCCTACCCGTTAGCTTCGGGATAATATATGTTTTTAGATAGTGGGTATGTGTCGTGCCTGAAGTCAACATATACTTGAAATTGTAATTTCAGACATGGATATACGTAGATAGATCAAGTGAAGTTATAAAATAACGTGAATAGAATTAGCAAATTTTTGCATAATGGTAAGTTATATTGAAATAAATTTTTTGGTACAAGCCAAATTTTAGTGGCGTGCCACCAAAATTTATCTTGTACCAACAACCATACCACCCATTAAATAGATGCGATTGAATGGTATATTTTATTGGCAGATTGTTATAACGGTTACCACACATTGTAAGTATTACTAAAGGTATTATATTCTTGATTTGTGGGCTGGTTTTGTGGATTTAATTCCAATGGTTAAGTGCGATGAAATAGTTCGAAGCATTATGGAATATAGATATTTATGTTTTGGTTTGTGGTCTAGTTTTGTTAGATAAGTATTTATACTCTTTATTTGTTAACTGGTTTTGCTGATTTTCAATGACTAATAATCGATCTATATATTTAGAGCTAAAATGATTCGAAATGTATTATGGAATGGTATCTAAGTATAATATTGATTTGTGAACCAGTTTTACTGATCTAATCCAAATGACTGAATAAAGGATCTTTATATTCAGACTGAGGGTATTCTCAAACATCTAAATCAGAAGGTCGATGCTCAATTTTTAATTAGTGGAGAATAATTTATTGGTCAAGCGAGTTTATTATAAGAAATGGACTGAGACCATCATTTTTAGAGTTGTTCTAATTGGCCAAAATTTAATATCCGCATATCGCAACATGAATCTTTGACAAAATTGCCATAAGGATTCCTTCAGTTCATCTTAGTACTTGTGCATACAGTTGTTAGACGAAACCTTTTTTTGTATGATGAAGAAAGACGAAACCTAAGACCACGCAAATTAATTTTTCGTTTTGCATAACATGGTGTTCCAAAATTCCAGTCGGTGGGTCGGATTTTTTTTTTTTTAAATCTATGTAAATTATTAAGCTCATGTTCACATATAAGGCCACGCAAAGTTAATTTTTCGGTTTGCATAACATGGAATCAGAAAATTTTGGATTTTTTTTGGATCTATCGGGTAATTCCGGAAAATTAAGGTCACCACCGGCGACAACAGGAGAAAAATTAAATATATAGCAAAAATGGCACAATTGGAATTTAAAAAAAAAAAAATTGTTTTTTTGAAAAATTGGGCCGGCGGGTTATCAAAATGAAAAATTAACTTTGCGTGGCCTTAGTAAAGGTACGATTAGGGAGACGGTCACTAAACAAAAAAAAAAAAAGCTACTCTTACCGTTGAGTTGTATTCAAGAGTATGCAATGAATTTTTATGGAGTCGTCTAAAGCGAGATATAACACGTGATCCTCAACCGCCAATCAAATTATGATCGCCAGCGAAGCAAACGACGAAAAACCTGAAAAATACAAAAAATGGCAGCCTAAACCTGCCTTGGTTAGGTTAATTAAAAATGACTGGAAGGAATTTTGCATATATATAACTACTAAACCTCTCCTAACCCTATCCTAAAGTGATCCTAAATCTAAATTTGATTGGCCTTATACACCTCATCTAAATGGGGCAATAATATAATTAACAATTTTAATATTACAATTTTAGTCACACATCAGTTAAACAATATTCTTAAACAGATCCCTCACACAGTAAATAAAGGCCTTCTATCGGCCTTAAAATTTCTTAAACAATTGTAAATTCTAAATTATAATAAAGCGCCATAAGCGCACTTTATATATTAAGGTTAAAAAAAAAAAAAAAAAAATTGATTGGCGACTGATCACGTGATTTGTCTCCACTTTAGCCCTATAACAAACGGAAAGTCTACGGACACGTACAGATCACGTGATATTCCATCTTACGGACACGTACCAAAATAATAATTTTTTGATTTAAAAAGCGATCCGGCAAGGCTTTTATACTAAGCTAACCTCCTTAATCATTCTAACAAAGCTTATTCTCCTGGTCTTTCTGGTTCTAATGGTAGCGATATTATTAAAATTTGCCTAGTAGAACCGGAGATGTGACCTTTTGAAATGGAGCAACGTTCTAAGTTTATTTAAAAACGTCGCATAAACTTCATGAGGTTATATATCCGATTCTATTGTGCTGAATTTAATAAAATTACCATTATTGAAACCGGAAAGACCAGGAGAACAAGTTTTGTTAGGACGACAAAGGTGATTAACCAATTATAGAAGCTCAGTCGACCACTTTAAATTTTAAAAAGAAAAAAAAATAAGAAAAAGATGGCCTGGAAGACTTTCGAACTAAGTAAACTTGTTTATTTTGTTTTTCTAGTTCAAATGGTAGTGATATTATTAAATTAGTTCAATATAACTGGAGATATAGTCTTCTGAAGTTTTTGCGGCGTTTTTATATAATCTTTAGAACATTGCCCAATTTTGAAAGGTCGTATCTTCGGTTCTACTGGATAGATTTTAATAATCTTAAACCTATAGAACAGGAAAGACCAGAAGAACAAGGTTTATTAGAATGATTAAGGAGGTTAACTTAGTACAAAAGTCTTGCTGGATCACTTTTTAAATCAAAAAATTATTATTTTGGTACGTGTCTGTAAGATGAAATATCACGTGATCTGTACGTGTCCGTAGACTTTCCGTATAACAAATTGCAGCACTGCAAATACACGAAAAAGTTTGATATGGAACCACGAACCTGCACGTAAATCTATACAAGACAATGTATGAGAAAGCATGTTTACAGCACGTTGTGAGGAGCAAAATGAACTCTCGTGTAAATGTCACCACAATACACTACTAACACTTAACTAATATCAAATAAACTACGCTAGCTAAACTTTAATATTGGCAAGGCTTTGATTAAGGCGTGGATAGACTTGGTCCGAGTCACTAGGGTCGATATAGAGCTCTAGAATATGCTACGAGACTCTAATATAGAGTCACGGGATTTATACTTCAATACGAAGTCACCTATCAGGAAGAAATCATTTTATAATAATAACAGTTTATTCATTTATATATTAGGGGGTTTCTAACAATAACACTTCTACTCTAATTTCGAAGTTTATTACTTTACAATGTAGAACTCAAACTTCGAACTCAACTGAGCTCAAAAGCTGTCTTGCTCTAAAGACAAAAGACATCGTATTTATACTTTTACATTACTGCGCTAATACTACTCTCTTACAGGTTTTACTATTGCTCGACAATCCAAATGACCGATCTGTCATATCTGTCAGATCTAACAGATCTGACCGAATCGGACTAATCTGACCGATCTGACCGAACTGACCAATCTGTCAGATATGTCCAATGGTTATACTAATAAAGTAATTGTCTATATAAGACTATGGTTCAAACCTCTTTTTGGAAACAAATAACTAATATATATATATTCGAATACTACTAATTATAATTAAAATATATAAAAACAAAAAAAAACTGCAGGGGCGGGAGCCCTTCACAACGTAATAAGGCGCAAATTCCGTCAACAGTGCATGTACTAACGTGCAATTTTATGTGTTTTCTCATGCATTGTCTCATGCATATTTAGCACAGGTGACATATAATAGCATATATCCATCTATATACACATATTAACATATATATGTATATACATTTATATGCATTATTCATTAACTAAATTGTATAATTCATTAACTAAATTTTATTTTAATTAACTAAATTTTATATATTTTTTTTTTTTGTGTTAAAGTTCCCGCTTTGGGTGAGAGTTTATTTAATCAAGCCTGTGGATCAAGGGCGCCTCTTTGGGCGCACCCACAATTGAGTTACATTGAATGAGAGTACAACTAGCCACACGTACAACTTTTGGTTGTCTAATTTAAGTAGTCCGCCCGAAGGTTCTACACTAGTTGCCATATCTACAACCCAACTAGGGGATTGACTATTTAAACCCTCTGGTCCAACGCTTCACATGTCAATCCTACTTGTAATCACCGGTATAGCCCTCCGATATATTAGTCAGTCGAAGACAGTCCGAGATGCTACCTACATCCCCTTAGAACTAATTTATCCTCGCAGGTAAACTTAGTAGAGCAGTCCCTGTCCCACACAGGTATTACCTACACTTTGGTAACTTACGCACTCACTGAGGCAAGCAACTTGCAGTCAGGGGATACCTAACTGCTACCATTACCTACTTCTGCCCTTGTAAGGTTCACACTGACCCCGGTACCCACTATTACTTTCCTACCGGTCCATCACCGGGTGCCTCAAACTTCCAAACCAGTTGGCCCGGAAGGGTTGATCTACCCAGCATTAGGTGCTACTATGGTTTTTCTTCCCCTGGTACCTAATTCCAGAACATAGGTCCTTTTCCTCCGGTACGACTCCGGCGGCCAGGTTGGTGGACCCTCTTTTCTGAAGGTCATATCGTCCAGTTCTCCAGCTCCGGTTTCCGATATTCCAGTTCTGGTAGCACCGTCAAAGATCGTTGCTACCTTCTTACTCGGGACTTTCCAAATGGGTTTCCATTTCCCCAGTTTCTTGGATTTGTCTGTGTCACCGGACACAACTTCGCCCGAAAGCTCCCATTCGAGATGGTAACCAAGGACCACAGGTAATATACTCAACCGATCGACAGGAAACGGTTACTGTAACACAGGTCTATTTTTCCAAAGCATCGCCAGTGGGATTTGAACCCTAGACCTGCCACTTGGGGTGACAACTTACCAACTTCCCTAAGTCGCCACACCCCTAAATTTTATATTTTATTACTTAACTTTTATTATATTATTAAGAACAATAGGCAGTGCCCCATGCACTTTGTGCCCCTATTTTTATATCTTTAAATTTTACTAGAGTAACCCCTGCTGCACTTCTAACAAAAAATGATCATTTCACAATTTTGTACTAATCTTGACCCTAACTCTACCCCTAACCCTAATCCTAATTTCAGGCAAAATTAATTATTAGTAGATTAGGGGCACAAAATGCACATAAATATTTTATAGTATTAATTAAATTTTATTATACAAATACTTTAATTTAACAATTTACATGCCAAATAAGAAAATACTTCTAATTATTAAAATAACTAACTTTAAAATAACCCAGCAACTAATAATATCAAAAAAAAAAACAAAATAAAGCAATAGTACCAAAATAAAAGGTTCAAAAAAATTAAAAATGGCTACTTTAGCAATAACTCTAATTGTAACAACTCCAATTGAGCAACTCCAATTGCAATAAACTCAAGAGAGATACTAAAATGCAATAATATACAGAAATTAAATAAAAATAAAAGAAAAAATAATAGTAAGAAAAATAATGCTATGATACCTTCAAAAATAATAAAAAAATATACGCAAAAACAATAGTAATTTCAAAAGAGCAACTTCCAAGGCAATAACTCCAAAAGATGACTTTAAAAACAATAAAATAACTAAAAATTATAAAAATTAGTGAGTTGTAAAAAAAATTATAAAAAATAAAAGAAAATAATAAAAATTATAAGTATAAACAAAAAAAAACCAAGAAGCAAATAGTACAAATCAAATATAATTTGTGTACATCATGACAGAATTATTGTTATTAAGTATAAACCCAAAAAAAAACAAAAAGTAAATATTTATTTACTCACAAAATGAATGTTTTTGTGCATGTAAACTTATAATTATTAAGAATCTTAGCAATTGTCATATTAATGCACAGAATTATATTTGTTATATTAGTACGCAGAATTATGACCATTAAGAATCTTTATAATAGTGCATATTAGCATATAAAGATTATGATTGTTAAGAATCTTAATGATTGTGCATGTTAGTGCATAAAAATTGTAATCATTAAGAAATCTTATAATTGTAATGATTGTTATGTCAGTGCACTAAAATTATAATTATTAAGAGTCTTAATAATTGTATATATTAGTGTACAAAATTATAATTATTAGAATTTTAATAATTATGCATATTAATGCATAAATATTATAGTTATTAAAAATCATAATTGTATATATTAGTGTATAGAAATTATAAGATTATTAAGATTAATACATGTCTATATATGAGTATAATCCTGACGATCATCAGTCCCAACTTTTCCATTAACACCGACCTATAAAAACTTTGTTGTTAGTATATTTGTACATAACAAAAACTCTAACTAGAAGTGACTTGGATACAGGGTTTCAGATCATATGTGAGAAGAACTGAAATAGAGATGAAAAAGAACTTTCTCCTTATGGGTTTGACTCTCCGGGTGGAAGACTTTGTTACTATAGAACAAGTAGTAGAGCAACAACTCTGGGGTTTTTTGTCAGAAGGTGTGGAAACATTAGTAGAAACATTCTTTTGGTCAGCTGTGCTATTCAGCAAAGCATATACTCTTACACTCTTTGCAAGTTGGGTCTCTCCTCTGCCGCCTCTTTGGCTTTGCGAAATTTCAACAAAGTGGGCATTTTGGCTTACCCCCTCCAAAAGATCGACATTGTTTACATCGTCCATTTTGGGAATATGCCTACCTAATTGGAATCAAGTCACGAGTGAGTCCCGGTCCTTGTGAAATAAACAAATGAATGACACGTGAGATATAGTAGAGAAAATTCTGAATTGAAATTTCTTTCTAGAATATTCTTATAGGCGTAGTTTTTTTTTCTTTCAATGTACATATAATACTTAGACGGAGTGTTTCTCTGTGCAGTATTATATAATTTTTATGATTATTTCTTTGACCTCACTTACTTTTTCAATAGAAGGTTCTATTTTTTATTTTTTTTCCCTTTTTTTCTTGTTGGGTTTTTTTTGGTTTTTTTAGTTAGTCGTTCTTTCCTATACCTCCATTTTATATTTCCTTTACAATTATAGTTTCGTCTTCTCACCCCTATTGAAGTTTACTTCCAGTTTTTTTGGGAGTGCACTTTTTGTAGTGCCGGTGGTTCAACAGAGCGGCTAGTAGTTTTACCTACTAGTACGGCAGGTTACTCTTGGGCGTCTACATAGATAGCCGAGTGGTGCCATCCTTGTAAATTAGATCTATATGTATATGAACTAGTTTCGTTATACTGAAAAACTAATAAAAGTAGATGGCGGAACAGCCAAAGGTGAAAATATATATATATATATATGAGTATAATCCTATGCATAATAGTGCACAGATTTAATTTTTCATGTATTAATATAGGACCCTGAACAGTGTATATAGAGGTTACATTAGCTTTAATATAGACTTTTTAAAATGTTTATTCACTTTTTATTACTTTTTATTAGAACCAATTAACTATATTTTACATATAAACTTTAATATTTAATAAATTTTAGCCAATTGTCAAATATAAAAAATTTTTTTTAAAAAAAAACTTTTTTAAAAAATTTTTTTCAAAAAAAATATTTTATTTAAAAATGTTTTAAATTTTTTCAAAAAAAGCTTTTTAAAAATTTTTTTTTATTTGGTTATCCAAATTTTAAATGTAATTTATTTAAAATTTATTAATTTTATTCACTTTTGATAATAACATTAAAAGCTTTTATTTACTTTTAAATATAACCTTTTAACTAATATCCACTTTTCAAATATATAAAAAAGTAATCTTTTTAGCCAAAATTTCAATGTAACCTCTATATATATTGTTTGGGGTCCTATTAATATATATTAAATTTTTTGAACAATTAGTTTTTGTGCAGTTTCTGTATAGTTATTATAAATTTCATGCTTATCTGTATACAATTTTATATTTATGCATGCATTTCTGTATGTTGAGTTTTCATAAAGTAGATATTTTTTAAAATAGGTCATCTAAAGCCTGGCATCTTACAAAATTACCTAATATATAACCTGGATTAGTCTAAACAAAAACAAAACAAGATAGCAAAGACAAAAACATAAAATATATACAAAATAGCTATTTAAATCAGTTTTGGTTAACTAAGTAAAAGTGTTAAAAATATGATTTTACTATATACTAGGAAAATGGAAACTATTTAAAGTCCAAAGTACAAATGTAAAATGCCATATTTGATCTAGCCAATAATAATCAGGTTTATTGTTTTAATTGTTTTTTTAAATTACACCTGATCTAGCCAATCAGGATTCAGAATTTGTTAACACACAGACATTAGAATCACTATTGCTCTGTCTATAATGTCCTTCCATCAGCAAAAAAATTATACGTAAACTTCTGCAAGTTTTTATACGAGTGTATACTTGCGAAAATCTTATGATTTGTTCGGAGTATTATGTAGGGGTAATAATTACGTAAGATTACGCTATAGTACATTTTGAATTATATATACGTAATCTTACGTAAGTTATTGCCGCAATATTTCAAAAATCTTATGATACATTGCGAAATTTTACAAAATAGATCAAATAAAAAAAATGCCCCTTTGGGGGTTTGCAGGATCACAGGAGTAATATTTTCACGTATTTTGTGATGCTTTCGCATTGTTTTGCAATATTTTGCAAATTTTCGCAAATTTTCAAAATTTTTTAAAAAATAAATAAACGATATACCCAACCCCTATAACCCTAATTCTAAAAATTAAAAATTAAAAAATCAGAATAATCAGTTAATTTCATAAAATGCCATGCTTTAGATGTCTTCTATTTTAAACAGATAATCTGTATAACCATTGTACCAAATTTGTACTATACCAATCACTATTCTCCTATATTTTCCAGAGCTTTAGTTCTGTAGCTCACAAAATATTTGTAGTAATACAACTCATATAGAGTCCCAAAATTTCTAGTCATAATATGTTGAAATGCATTGAAATCATAGTTAGCTAGATTGAAATTGATTAATTTTGCTCAAAATCAAAAAATTTTACTAATAAAATTATATCTATTTATTAAGTAAAAAATGCTCAGTTAATAATTTTGTCTATAAAATCTACTAACAACTAGGGCTAAATACTGATCTAGATCCAATGCATTCAACCCAAAAATTTGGAGATAGCTCTGTAATTGTACAAATACAACTTATTCAGAGAGTTCACAAAATTTTAAATTAAAATATATCAGAGTATATAGAAATCATAGTTGGCTAGATTGGAATTGATCAATTTTGTCCCAAAATCATAAAAAAATTTACTAATGAATCATATCTATTCATTAAATAAAAATGCCTAGCTAAAAATTTTGCTATAAAACCTGCTAACAACTAGGACTAAATTCTGATCTAAATCTGATGCATCCAACCCAGAAATTTGAGGACAGTCCTGTAAAAATTATGCAAATACAGCAATATATGCAACTAATATATTTGTGTACCAATTTTTATAGAGCTATGTCCAAATTTCCAGGTTAGATGCATCAAATCTAGATTGGTGTTTAGCTTTAGTTGTTAGCAGGTTCTATAAAAATTATTAGCTGTACATTTTTTATTTAATGAATAGATATAGTTTATTTAAAATTTTTATAATAGTGTGTGGTGATATAGTTTTGTTGTCATCCCAAGCTCATGTAATTAGAAAGGTTCCAAGTTCGAATCCCACTGATACCATTAATATTACAATATCTGCATTATAGTGTAATTCATAACTCTGTCATAGTTGGGTTATAGAATCTGTAACTTGCATTACACCAAAATTGGAAGCTAGTATAATGCTAGTGCAAGAAATCCTAGGGATGCTATAGGGGCAGAAATGAGTTTGGCAAGCCTTAAGTGAAAAGTAGCCAGTTTTTGATAGTATCTAAACTGGAACTAAACAGACAAATAAGGATAGAAATCGGTTAAAAATTTTTAGTCGATTAGTCAGTCAACTAAAACTGTTAGTCGTCGACTGACTAAAAATCGACTAACCGATTAATCGACTAATCGATTAGTTGACTAATTGACTAATCAATTAGTCGACTAATCGAATAGTCAACTAATCGACTAGTTGGTTAGTTGATTAGTTGATTAATCAACTAATCGACTAGTCGATTAGTTGATTAGTCGATTAATCGATTAGTTGATTAATTCGCTAGTCAATAAATCTACAAAAAAAATAAACTAATTGACTAATCGACTAATTGATTAATCAACTAATCAATTAGTCAACTAATTGACTAGTCGATTAGTCAACTAATCGACTAATCGACTAGTTGACTAATCAACTAATCGACTAATCGACTAATCGACTAATTGACTAGTCAATTAATCAACTAATCAATTAATCGATCGACTGACTATAAAAAAATTTAGTCGATTAGTCGACTAATCGTCAACTAATCGACTAATGACTATATGATTCCTATCCTTACAGACAAGAGCCTTTATAGCAAAAGAAAGCACACCAACCTGGCTGCTAGAATCACACTAGAGGAAAAAAGCATGCATTACAAAAGCATAAACCAAGGAAAGGGAGACCATAAGGCACCTAAAGTCTGGCTGACCAATTCTTTCAGGCTAACTAGATTGATAGCTTGGAAAAGACTGTAGTTGGTAAACATTACAAAGACAAAAGCAGGCAATAGTAGTGGTTCAAGATAATTCCTACTGCAAGTATAAGCCTTGGTGAATGTGCCCTTGCTGAAGTGCAGGTGAATACCTGGGAAAACAGGTATAACTCTACCAAGTCTCCTATTAAGAATAACAAGATTGGGATTACCTGGCTGGGTCCTAAAGACAATAGATAAGCATTTGGAACTGGCTAACTGACTTATATATTGGGTCTACTTCAGTGATACAGGATGGGTTGACAGGAGGGACAGGGATCAGAGAGTTTAAATAGGCCATTCCCGTAGTTAGGTTGCAGGTATGGTAGCTAGTGTGGAACCTTAGGGCAGACCACTTAAATTAGACATCAAAAGCGTACATGTGGCTAGTTGTATCCTCATCTATGTAACAAATGCTGGTGAACCCCCATGTGGGTTACCAACGGCCCTAATATCTTGAATAAAAGGTCCTAAGTCCCAAGACGGGCACTTTGAAATTAAAAAAAATTTTTTCATGATCTTCGGGACAAAATTGATAGCTTCCGATCCAGCCGGCCAACATTCCGATGCGCTCCGACGTGTCCGACCCGGAATTTTTGGACCCCCTATATGAGTTTTTGTGTACCAATGATCTGTGCTCCGGACATTCAATGCTACGCATTAACCTAGCAGCTAGTTCATACGTACGTACGTACATGTACCATTTGAATTGCATTCATTTTTCTTTATACCAGTGTAAATTTCTGTTTTGTTAACGTTTTCAATGATCTGGATTCGCATAAAAAAAAAAAGTCAAGCTTGTCGTAGTTAAGCATAAAAAAAAACAAAACAGGCTTGTCGCTAATTATACACAAAAACTTCACAATTGTCACACATTAGTGAATTTGTTAATATAGAAAATTATAATAAATTATGACAACTTATTGCACTATATCTGCACCTCTAGGTCTGACAGTTCAATTTAAACACTCGTTTTAAATCTCATATAAAACCGTTCCTGGTTTCGCATTGCGCAACTACTTATTTATTTAAAACTACTCTTACAAGCTGAGTGATAAGTTCTATTAAAAAAAGAGTAAATTTGAATCTTAAAACTTTTTGATTTACTAAATTATTGCGCTTTTCAAATGCATCACACCGGGAATCATAAATCTAGGGGGAAAAATGGCATACAATTGGCTAAAAATTATTACTTATCAATCACAGATACGCATTTTTTTTCTAGATTTCTGATTTCTGATTTCTGGAGTGATGTATGTAACCATTTATCTTAGTAATATGAAAACGCAGTAAATAAAAACATCAAATTATCGTTATCAATAATTGATAAGGTCTTGTATAATAATTATTACACCGCTTGCTATATCAAGGCCCGTATTGCAATTATCTAGTTAAATAAATTACACTGAAAATTTACCTGCGATAATACTAATCTAAATCTGCACCACTATAAACGACATTATCACACTACTAAGCAACATTGCAATTTTAAAATAAAAGTTTGTGACTTTCCAATCTTTTAAATAAAATTTTGTCATTAACAGTTTACACATCAACCAACCCAATATCTACTAATAAGTCTTGATTTGTTAATAAATCAAGTAATAAACTTCATAGGACAAACAATGAGAATATTGCTATTAAAGGTAATGGGCAATAAACACCGAACATGAATAAATAAAAGAAATTCAAAAAAAGTTCATATTATGAAATTGAAGAGGAACGGGAAAATACTGAAAAGTTTAAAATGAAAAAAAACTTTATAGTACTAAATATAGCGATGTCATTGATTACCCAATTTTTATGTGTAATTTTAATTTATATTGAACTGGAACATCTTGTTAAAATTACATTTCGCATAATAATATCGGGCATTGTTAGGATTTTATCTCTTTTAAAGTCATCTACGAAAGGTTAAAATCAAATGAGTATACATCAAATAATTGACTAAGGCTGCAAAAGTTAGTGTGTAATACGATACTTTTTGACCTAGAATAAACCTATTTTCGTTCTATTTTATCTGAATTACATAAATTCATGTCTAAATGTATTCATATTTTAGCTATTGCTCAGCTCAACACTTCAAGAACATGAGCACGACAAGAATATATGCGATGTAACCATTTTGTCATACAATCTTTTTCATTGGTAAAAAAAAAGGCCAATTTAGCAAATATGCGTTTCACAAATTTAAGTGCTTGTTAAAAAGTAAATGTGTTACTATAAATTGTGTTAATATTGATAATAAATAAGCATCTAATAATTTTTCGTGCAGTATATACTCATTTTTATTCAAAACATTTTCCTTAGTGAAGAAAAAAAATAAAAAAAAACTAAATACTTTTGTACAATGTCTGAAAGTCGCTTCTTTGAACAACCAGATGGATCAAAAATTGCATACAAGATTCTCAAGTCTGAAAATATTGAAAACGATATTCCCCTTGTATTAATCATAGGATTGTAAATATTACCATTTTATAAAGTTTTTTTTATTTTTATTCATAATTATAACCCGTAAACTTATGTTAAATTAAGTGGTGGTACTAAAGAACACTTTATGGGCTTTGATGAAGGTTAGTTAACTATTATTATTACTATTGTTTTATTTAAATAACACAATTTAAATTATTTTTTAATCATTAGAATTGGCAAAAACCCAAGAAGGTTCGTTTATTGCCAAAATGTATTAATTGGCCATATTTTTAATTAATCGTTAATAATTAATGTGCTACTATTCATTGAAATCGAAAACCATAAAATGCTGTAAGGTATCATAACGGTTTTGCAAAATTTTGTGAAATTTGTAGACCAAAAAAAGAAATTGCTTGATTGTTAGTAGGGCTCCAACAACTGACCCGAATAACCGGGCACCCGATTACTCGACCCGAAAAATTACCAACCGGGTTTTTAACGAACCGGTTTAATATGATAGACGGGTCACCCGTTAATAAACAGGTCACCCGATCATCAATATTCACTGATATATCTCATATGTGTAAGTTTTGCTATACACGTCACTCTGGTAATACCGAAATCTGGATATAACATAGTAAAATTTTTCTATACCGATATTTTTTTTAAAAAATTTAACATAAAATGTCGGTATAACTCACTGTATCGACATTTTGAATTTTTTTTTTTTTTTTTTTTTTTTTTTTTTTACTAATGACTCAAAAATGTCGATATAACCAGAATGACTTGTATAAAGTTTTGGCAGCTCTAGATTTGAACTGAGTTCGATACTCGAGTAATCGGATATCCGGGTAACCCGTTTTAATCAGGTACCCGGTTTTAGTTTCGGGTACCCGGTTGGAAAAAATGGTTTATTGTACGGGTCTTATGTGACAACCCGTGCTTTTTACGTTTGGTTATTGCACGGGATTGTTACGTCAGACACCGTGCAATAAGATAGTTATTATATGGGTATGTGGAATAACCCGTTACACACACAGGTTCATATTTAAATCCCGTGCCTTCGGCACGGAATATGAACCCGTGTGTAACTGGGTTATTCACTACAACCCATACAATAACTATAATTTACCCGACGGGTCACGTGTAGAGATTTTTAAACCGGGTTGGAACCCTAATTGTTAATGATTTCCGATTTCTTAAATTACTCCGATAATTTCAGATTAGAGTAGTTTTAAATCGGAAATCACTAACAATCGAATTGAGCAATTTCTTAGAGTCTACTTTTTTTTTTTTTAATCTACAAATTTCACAAACCGCAATAAATCAGACATGATTAACGTCCATACGTATAATACAGCTATGCACAGCTATACACAAAAGCAACATCCATTTCTCTATATGTTACCTAGAGAAAATTAAGCGTAATTTTTGCTGATGGATGTACGTGCCAGTAACAAGATTTCGGTTATCCTATTAAGTGCTATCACATGATAAGAACCGCCTTAACATATTAATTATGTGAATAAATGCTCAAATCACCGTAAAACTTTTATTAGTAATTATATTTGATAATCGTGGAATTGGTGAATCAACTGTTGCCTCTTATTACGACCCTATCACGATGGAACTAATGGCAAAGGATACAATTGAATTAATTAAACATCTTGGCATTAAAAAATTTAATTTATTTGGAGGATCCGTGGGTGGTAATATTCAAATTTGAAATATCTTTTAATGTATTCTTTCAATTATTTTTACATTTTATATTTAAAAAAATTTTTTTTATAGCTATGATTGCTCTATGTGTTGCCTTGAACGTTCCATCAGATTTGAAGTTAGAGAAATTAATTATTAGTGCTGGGTATATAAATTTATCAGATTAGAGTTTTATAATCCATACTTAAATTAACTTTATTATTTTTTTTTTATTGAAGTTCTGCTCAGGCCAGCGCAGGTTCAAAAACGTATCAAGAACTTGAACAATTATGTAAATCGACAGAATTTACTCTTCCTAAGACTATTCAAGGACAAAAAGACATGCTTCTTTATTCTTCAAAAGATTTGGCAAGATACTTTCTTGAACATCCTGATGAGATTGATAAACTCGATAAATTTGCAGAGATCATAGTTAAAACTAATAATAAAAGACCATTTGAAATTTTCAGTATGTATACATATATATTTTGTTCATATGAAAGTTTTAACTAATTTTACTGTATATTGTTTATAGAACTTCAATGGGAGGCGATCAAACATTTTAATATTGTTTCAAAGCTAAATACAATTAAAGTTCCAACTTTGATAATTCATGGTGAGGATGATGAAGTAGTTCCCATTCAGGAGGGTGAATTAATTGATCGCGAAATTCCTAATACGCAGTTTTATAGAATTCCTAATGTTGGTCATTGGTAAATATAATTTTGAAACTTTTTTTTTTGCTAAAAAAAACTATTAAATTTAATTTTTCTAATTTTGTTAAAAATTTTAGCATTTATGAATTGGCACCTGAATCCACCAATATCATTACTGAATTTTTAAATAATTAAAAAATGTAATAATAACTGGAGACGAGTTAAGTTGCAGAGAGTAAAGAGTTATATAAATAAGATAAGATGAATCAAGAACATTAATAATAAATATTGATCGTTCTTTCAAATTACTGTGATCATCGAATTTCGATATTCAAGGCTATTTTTAAATTTACAGGCCGTAGAATTCGAAAGTGGGTTTAAGCATTGAAATTAATTATGTCATTATTGAAAAATCTTTATAATTTATTAGAATTTAAAATATACAAATAAAATTGGATAGTCTTTTAAAATTTACATAATTTTCTTATGGATTAGTGATGCTACCGAAATGGATTTTTGAAAAAGCCTATTTCGTCTTCATTAGAGCAAATTGAAATTTTTTTTATAAAAAAGAGAAAATAAAATTTTTATATTTACATTCCTTATAATTTTATCTATCAAAAAAAAAGTATCAAAAAATTTCGTCTTTGAAGTAAAACAATTTCGTCTTCAAATTTTAATTTCGATTTAAAACTAGAAATAATTTGTTCACATGCGCAGACAGGATATTTACAACACTGAATCTAACTCTGGCTTCACTAACATGATGAAATGAGCAGACCTTTTAATAATAATCCCTCCGTAAAAAGAAAAATTTAAATGAATATATGAATATATAGAAAAAAAAAGCTCAATGTGATACTTAATACGATATGGAAAATACAGTAGTAATCTTCGAAAGATTTCTTTTGTTGAACTTGGCTGTTTGACAAAAAAAAATAAAAATTCAAGTAAGTGTAACATTATATGAAAATCATTATAAATGACTTTGTTTTTTTTTTTTATTTTGAGCCTGAATGACAAAATTTTTAAATACAGCAAATGAATTAAGATATATAGATATATGTATAACAATAAAACGGAGTAACTACCGGAATGGTAAAGTATTTAATGACAATGTAATTTTAATAAAATTATACAAATGTTTAATAAATTTGTGAAAAATAATTTTCGAAAATCGGATTAAATATCTATGAATACGTATGTATTCATTTTTTAATTCAACCTTCAAACCAGTAAATTTCATTTTGATTATAGTTAATACAATAATACCATTGAGAATTCTCATTTATTTGTTCATTCTCACAAGATTCATACGAGCCTAACAAAATCAAAATCAAAAAATCAACTTTTATAATGAACATAAAATAAAAATAATTATTGTAAAACAAACCGGAAACATCTCCGCAAACTTGTACAAAACTATGGAATGGAAAGTTAATTCCATAAATCTCATTTTGGTTCACGAAACCATTCCAGTAAACTTCCTGCTCTAGGTCACTATAAAGCTGCGGTAAACTGCTATATGGACTTTGACTGGCATCGTATGTGAATATATCATCATATATAATGTCATTTCCGTAACCTTTATATAATTATAAAAAGAAAATAAGATAGATGTTAGAATGTTTAAATGGTTATTTAATAAAATAAAATTATAAATTTATAATTACCGTCTATACCGTTATAAATTTCATTTTTATAAATATCGTTTACAAAAGAGGGGAATGAGATATTTCCCATCTGGAAATCGTCAAAGTCTTGCGGCTCAACGTCGCTGAGGCAATTAGCACAAATACAATCTTTATTTTTGTTAAGGCATCTAGGGCAAACGGAAAAAATGCAGGTTTGATTTTTTTTAATGCATTCACTACAATCTCTCTGGCTTGGTGTCCCATCACATCTACGTTTTGACTTCTTACATCCCGAACATGCATAACGAGTGCGAGACCTTGCCCACTTTTGGTCAGACATTTTAATAAACGTTTCGTTTTTATGAAAAAAAGTGCAAAAAATGATAAAATTCGCAGTGCGCTAGCGCATTTTATAAATTATAATTTCCTTGTGTTTACAAAATAAAATCAGGTTTAATTGCTAATTTTACATATATATAATCACGTAATATTATTATTCCAAAGTGTTATGCGCCATTTCTAATAAAGCTGATATGGTTTGTTTAATCTCCATGTTCATCAAATGTGATATTAGAAACTTTTCCCGCCAATGCACCATTTTTTTCTGATACGTCACATAAGGATCCACAAAATATTAATCGACTAGAATAAACATTACCGCCAAATTTGAATTAGTGATGAACAGTTCGATTTTGTCATGCTTAGTAACACATTTCCGCGTATACAATAAACAAAAATAGCCTTCGTTCTGTATAAAATTCTCTCAACACAGAGAATACGACGCGAAATTCTCTCGGTATTAATTAATTTTCAAGGTCACCACAACTTTTTAATCTAAAGAACTTCTAAAAAAGCCATGATAACAAATAATAAAAACCCATATTACTCGAATGAATAGGCACGACAACACATAAATGACAAAAGATAATATTTGAAATTTTTTAAATTTTTAAAGTTTTACATTCTGTAGCCCAAGCGATATTGGCGTAATTATGCTTGTAAATAAATATTTATAGATAAATATAAATTTGCGAAATTTGACCATTTTCAATCTCTTTACAGTCTACAGGTGGACAAAATATACATAATATAAACTGCGACCGAATATACTATCACTTAAATATTTTAATAGTTAATAGGATATAGGTTATCAACGGTAATCCTTGAATGGGGTTTTTACGCATGATGTAATAAATATCAGCCTAAGATTATCAAATTTTGGGCACTAAAAAATAACAGAAAGGCCCAACCGACGGTTTTAATCGCTTTATTTTGTTTATTGATTTGTTCACCACAACAAAAATATTTTTTAGCAGATCTTTCTTTATATAAACGTTATACACACGGTCAGTTATCTTATTAATTCACTGATCCAAGTTACATTTGCTTTTCAAAGTTAATTTAATCATGTAGATAAGTATCGTGATAAGATACTACAAGATATATAACTTTAAACTGTACTTAACCGAGACTAAACAAATTTAACAAGACAATAAATAAATTTGTATACAAAATTCGCAAAATAATCGTATTGCTGATTTTGTGTAGGCCAATCAAACTAAACAATCCATGTAGCACAAGATGATAATTTTCACACTTTTATCATTCAAATAAAAATTTTCTTTGCGAAATTTTTGTATATGCCAGTAACTTTAAATTTGTTCCTGTATTAACCTAAACCTAGCCCTAAACTAAACTTGATGATAGTAAAAAAATAGGTCGCATTATTTAAAGTTTAATTAAAACTAATAATCAATTATAAAATCAATAATATAAAAGTCATAATCGATTATATAGGTGTGATTTTGATATTTCTATAATAAAAAAAAAAAAAAGAATGCTTTTAGCATTTTCTCGCGGGAGATAATCTCCAGTATCTATTATTAGTAACGAGTCATAATTTAATTTAACATAACACGATCAGGAAAATTTAAATCCACGTTCATTCGAAAAAAACATATAATAAAGTTCCTTTTGTGTTCAAATAAAAGCTTTACTTGAGTAATTTTACTAAAGATTCTACTTATATATAGACCTAATATAAATGCTATTCAACACAAACAGACTTTAAGGAATTTTGGGAGATATGTCTGTCGCGAATTTCCCTGAAAAATATATATGCCTTCTCTATATAATTTAAAAGTTTAATTGGATGAATTTGTTTCTCTTGGTATTTACTAAATTGTAAATTTTCATCCAACTATGTGTATAAAGATAAGACTTTGCCATTGCGTTAATAATTAAAACAAGTTACATATTAAAAAGGACAAATTAAAATTTTTATCTCTAAAATTTTTATATTTATTTATTTGCAAACAAATTATTTTTTTCAAATTTACATCTGGGGACCCACGTATTATTACAAATTTTCTTTATGATTTAAAAGATGCCAATTTTGGATATATTACCAAAATGCAATCTTTTAGGGCCGAATTCAAATGATAAATTTAATTAAAGCATCTGTTTTCTTTAAAGTCACTATTTATATTTTATTTTAAATAAAAGTCGTAATCTATCTAGACGCGTGTACAAATTTTTTTAAATAATAAATAAATAATACAAATACTAGTACCGTTTGTTCCTATTGTTGACCAAAGTTGATTTTATTTATTATTAATATACTATTTATAAAAATGATGTAAATATTTTACTAATCAACAAGAGAGAAAGAGAAAAGGCGATAAGATGTTTCTAGATGATTTCCAAGGTTCCTGAAATTCCAATTAGTTATCGGAAATATAATGGAAAGACTCCGTCATATTATATCCGGAATTAATTAGCCCAACATGCACGGAATTTAGTAAAAAAAGAAATTTTCGGTTAATTGAATTTAAACTAATGAGGAGATAGAATTCCAGCCACAATTAGGTAAATATACATATATATCTATTTTTTCATCGGATCTAGTTTATGACTAGAATATACAGTATTAATTGACTTGTAAATAACTTCGGCTCAACATATTATCTTAGCATACACACGATATATTTAATTAGCATAATAAATAGATTATCTATCAAGTTTTTCTATCAAGTTTTAATATTTATTGTTGTAGGGTTACAAACTTGACCCAAAAATATTTAGGAAGGGACCCTTTGACAATATGTTGTACATTTGACTGTCCAGAGCTTTTTTGGTCTTGTCCCATCCCGTCTTATCCCAGGACATCCCAACTTTGCCCTATTAATTTCTCAATTTTTGGTTTACAAAACTATATCAAAACAATAATAAAGTATATATAAAAGTAAATGTTAATCATTTCATTTTAAGAATTACTACCCTAATCAAATTTTGAGTTATTGACTTTTTTTTTGAATCTCGATTTTTTTCCAAAATCTGTCCCAGGCTTGTCTCAACTGTCCCGTATACAATACTACTTTGAAAAATTACCAAAATTACTTTGATTACAGTTTTCATATTTACAGTGCCACATACATACGCATACTTTATATGTTGATGCAGAAAGCTCATGTATTTATCAGTTATGTACGTACATACGTACGTACGTAATACTGTACAATAATAATAAACATCTTGAATATAATGTTGTAATATATATATATATTTATTTAAAATATTAATAAATCCTTTTTTTCATATTCCTATTATTACAGTGAGATTCGATTATGAAGAATGATTTGGCATTACATTACGTATTAAAATGTCATATTTCCAACTTCGAAATGCTTTATCTTCATCATATGAATCAGTAATTAAAAACTACCTTGTTTGAGACAATGCCCTATCTTCTTCCTTATTATGCCCACTGTCTCAATGCGCGCGGTACGTACGTAATCCTGCATGCATTGATTGCATGTATAGTATGTATATGTATGCATATGCATGCGCATGTACACGTATTTTGCGTAAACCTTTTCATATTTCCTTATTTGGAATTTACTCCGAAATTTTTTATACCAAATTTTTTTTTTATGGACTATCTCATATAATTACAGCAATTTTTATAGTGTAGATCATTACTTCATAAAAACCATTATGATTTGTTTAATCAATGAAGATATTTATTGTGTACAAGGTAGTTCTACTCGGAACATTAAAAGAATCTTCGACACTTAAATGAAACATATATTTTTTGGAAAAATAAATAAAATTTTATCTTTAGCACAAAAGATAAAGTTTTGTATTAATTCCTTTTTGCTTTCGTACAAAATATTTTCATACTGTATAAAAAAAAACAAAGTATTATCAATTATTGTATGAAGTGAAATTGAATGTTCGTATATAATAGGGATTGGAACCGCCTAAAATTTTTCTTAATCGTTTAATCGTTAACCGTTTAATTTGGCCGGCATTAAATAATTCCGGCCCACGACCAACATAATTCTGCCCGAAACTATAGAGCAATTTTAAACGGTTAAACGGTTCCAATCCCTAGTATATAATGCAGTAATACATAAATACAGTTATTGAGATCATTTCTTTTGTTTGCTCAACCTGTAGTTACAGTAACTAGAAAAAGAGTGATTATTTGTGAACTCGCACAGCATTATCCTTTTTTTAATATCACAATTAGAACAATTTTATCTTCAAATAAATTTGAAAATTCAAACATATAAAACATGGCTTTCGTAACCTATGATTTATTTTATCCTTTTTCTAAGATAAACTGTTTAAATATTGTTTTGTAACATTCTATATAGTATTGATTATATTTGATTATATTAGGAGCTTTAAATTTCCTCATAAGAGCTGTGGAAAGAATGATGTGGCGTTGGAGTGTGCGGCGTACTATGTCAATCAAAACTATATGTGGTCATAATAAAATTTAATGATGAATTTTTTTCCAGATAGCGATCGATAGATAATTTTATAATAATTAATACAAATTTTAAATAGATTACGGTCCTAACGGTTCGATTGTTTTGGATAAAACTTCGCAAAAACTAGTATTACGTCACTACAAACAAGGCTATAGAAATATTTCTTTAAAAACGAAACTAAATTAAGTCCTTTCTTTTTGTCACTTTTTTTTTTAAGAAAAAAACACATAGCATATTACAGTTTTTTCATCTTAAAAAGTAAAATAATTCTATATAACTTGTTCGTAGACATAATACTAGTATTCGCGAAATTTTATCCAAAACTATCGAACCATTAAGACTGTATATCTATTTAAAATTTGTATTAATTATTGTAAATTATTATCTATCGATCGCTATCTGAAAAAAATTCATTCTGATATGACCACATATAGTTTTGAATGTCATAGTACACCACGTACCCCAATGTGGCGTGTGAATATAACTTGTTAATGTTTTTATTTAGGTCAGGCAAACGAATCATTTAAATTAGCATAACATGAAACGATCCGGTTTTTTGCCAAGCAATCAAGCTTTATTTACTTTTTCTAGAAAGTATGAAGGACTCATCTAAAATTCTTACAAATAAGCAATATAAAAAAAAATGACCCTACAAATTATGTTAAACAAACATTTATCAACTCGGCAGGCCCATAAAATTTAGTTCCTTAATCTGTCACAGGAGTCGTTGTATTCTGGCCTTTTTTTTTTTTTTTTGGAAGATTTCCTGTAAAGTTTTTTTTTTTTTGTTACAAGGTTCTGCAAGAAGATTTACCGTAAAAAAATTTTGCAATAAATCGTTTGCAAACCTTTGCAGCGAAAAAATCTTTAAAACGGATCCCCTAAAAAGAAAATCATAATACAAAGACCTATGCGGCACATTACAGGGTATCGCTGTTATTTCTTTTTTTATATAGTACGTTTCTTATAGAGGTCTTATCTCTTAAGGCTTTTAGGGACTAATCGAGTTCTAGTTACGGGTTACACGTGATAAAAATCATGTGATCCAGATAGGGACATTTGCGTTTTTTACACTGAAGATTGCAAATTATGTTGATTGCTAGATCCGAAATTGTATAAATTCTTTAAAAGCTGATTGTATGTTCTATGATTATAGTAGAAAGTAGAGAGCAAAATTCAGAGGAACAAACATTTACTTGACAAAATGTTGTTTTATTGTTGCCTATATAATATTTCTTATGACCACAACATTTTATAATAATTTTGTTTTTCTATCAAGTTTATGCCTATTGTGTCTAGGAAACTTTCGCTTAGAAATGTTTTGGGATATGGCGTCGTAAAAAGCATTGAAACTGGACTTTCAAATTCTTATAACGCTCATATTTGGAAAAAAAAAATTTAATCACAAAATTAAGAATTGGAGAAAATAATGTTCACCCACATTACACAGCCATGAATAATGAAATTAGTCCAATCCTTATGGTAATATATGGCTCCGCAAACAATGCATATATAGTCAATACACTAATACTGTATTACTGTATTTAATTAAACACATCTGAAGATCTTGGGGAGATTATAAGCGTTTATAGAAATTCTGAATATAGATACCCAGTCATTCACCTTTCTCTTTCTAATAAACTTGGTAGAATTTTTACGTTATCTTGATCGAAGCACACAAATCATACTTTATAAGTTGCAATGTTCATATTAAACGATGAATTCGCAAGATCTGTCTCCAAAAGTATTCTAACGATATATGCGGAAAAATAGATGATCATAATGTTTATTGTTTGTAAATCTTGTAATGTTTCAATAGCTTTTGTGCACCCTCAAACCAGTCATGGAGCAAACGTCCAGACGGAAACATCACAAAAATGGAATATTTTCGGAGCTAATTTCAACCATCACTTTTTCTCACAAGTCATACTGTTAACTAAATATTTGGTAAAATACAAAAAGCTTTTTTTTTATATAAACTACAGTAATTGCATGTAATTCTGAACTGTTTTTATATTTTGTTACATCAGGTTCCTAAAAACGCTCAATCACTATACAGGATATATTACAGGTTTTTAATTCCTGAAATGTTTAGTATGTTCTCTGTAATAAGGGCAAGATGTTTGGTATAAATTAATATTATTTAATTTTTCTTATAAAAATTTATTTCATTCGCATAGTTAATTATTTATTTGACTTCCAGACCTTGATTATATTTGAAAGGAAGAAATATAAAGTCGTATGACAACGATACTTGCTCTCAAAAAAAAAACGTTCATACGAATTCCCATTATGGATTCATATGATAAATAAAAAAAAATCACATAAGCAAGTAAATATTCAAAAATGTCACTCTAAGTAAACATCATAATAAAATAAAAACCGCGATAACAAGTAAATAAAAAAAAAAGGGTTGGCGCTAATTTTATTATTTTTATTTAGCTAAAGTTATTCAACAAAGGGTTAATCCGTCAATTCAACTACCATAGTTCTCAGCAAATATTGTAATACCCTCACTTGTTAAAATACCCAAAAATCCGTGCCCTAGGATTTTCACAAACGGAAATAACAGATTATCATTTTGTGCAAAATTGACAATATATTAGTATACCTTAAATTATTAATTAAAATTGTTCATAGTTAATTTTTGCATATATATTTTTGCATTTTTAGAATAGATTTATAAGCTAGATGATATACAAAATTGGTAATTAATGTGGCAGATTATAATGAAATCCAGATTAAAATGAAATTACTGTATAGTATAAAATCTCGAAAATTAAAATTTTTGGGGGTGCATTTTTTAGGGTTAGGGGTTTAGGGTTAGGGTTAGTTTTAAAAAAAATTATAATAAACAAGTATTAGTGGGTTTTAGAAAGCTAGCAGGTTAAGTAGAAAAAATGTAGATTTCATTTTAAATTATGATAATTGTTAGAAGATCCCGTGACACCAGTGACATAACTACGGTTAAAAAAAAACTTGTAATACCACCCGTGCACAATCTGGTGTAAAGGTTCCCGTGGTCCCATAACTAAGCCCTCGAATAATGCCGAAATTGGTTTGAGCTTGTAGAAATATTTCGACATTTGTTATTTAGTCTGCCGAAATCCTAAAATAATGCCGAAATTCTAAATTATACCAAAATGTCTAAATAAACTTATTTATTAGCAATATTCGAACATGTTTATTTTGTGGATTTCACGCTACTTATGTAATTAACAGACTTGTTAAATTTTTAATGTTATTCTGCTTTTTCTCGTTTGTGAAACTATTATGATCAATTTAATTTTTATTGACACAGAAATACGTAACAACAATAATTTCAAATGGAAAATCTATTAACACGACACTGCAAAGGCTGTGACCTTGACCGGTTACTGACCTCATTTTATACCAAAAGGCAAAAAAAGAACCCAGCGCCAAATCATGTTCAATTTGTAAAGATAGAAGGAATAACAATTATAAACCAAAACGTACTGTTGAAGATCTTAAATACAGACATGTTCACACAATAAAGTAGAACGATTTCAAGCTTAAAATGACTGAGTCAAAAAAATCATGATTTTTAAAAGCGATTATTGATATTGATGAATTGTTTCTTGATAAAGAACCAATGTCGGCTAAAGAAGTAGCTTCTGAAATAGTGTGATTTATGAAATCACACGGTTTAAGTTTATGTAGGTTAAAAACATAATATTTTAATATTGGAATATACGCATATATAAACTAATATTTATATATACCTATCGATAAAGGTATAACATACAAAAATTAAACAATGATTCAAATACATTTCGATATCACTGCGCACAAAAAACAAAGGGATTGCATCCCTATGGAAAAGATTTAAATGTAATGCAG
This sequence comes from Gigaspora rosea, assembly GCA_003550325.1. Taxonomy (NCBI): domain Eukaryota; kingdom Fungi; phylum Glomeromycota; class Glomeromycetes; order Diversisporales; family Gigasporaceae; genus Gigaspora; species Gigaspora rosea. Next base: position 392,346 of record QKWP01000027.1, read on the forward strand.
TAATGGCTGGGTAAATTTCACCATAAATCTCAAAAAAAAATATTAAAATTGAGATGACCCATCTTTATCATGCAGAATATATCAGTACAAAAACATCAGAAATGATAAAAGATTACATAATTTCAACAAAGTTTTTAAATAACAAAGTTTATCTAAAAGAAAAAGAGATAAATTAATTTAGGAAAAGGAAATAAAGAGAAGGATTCATTATTCAACAACCAAAAAAAAATATTTCACAAAGCAATTGTATTATTGGTGAATGGAAACAAGTTCAAAATTATGGAAAAAGAATAAAGACCAAGTTCAATCAGCTGTTCAACTTTTAAATAATTATTGCGATATTAATATAATGTTTAGTATAGAAAATAATGGAATTACAGCAATTGCTTTCAGTATTGAAAAATTAATAGATTTAATTGGATCAAAAGCTGTAGAAGTAGGCATAGATGCTACCTGTATGTATAATAAAATTTTATTTTAACATTATAACATCTACGATTTTATCTAATTATAATTACTGTAAATTTAAAGTAATAATTGTACTAAATTTGTTATTTTACATAGATAATACAAATAAGCTGAATCTTGAACTGTACTCCATTCTTGCTGAGATGGATGGGATGGTATCCCCCTAGCATATATGCTACTCACAACCACAACTGCTATAATTGACAAAGCAAGAACCTATATGCTAACCCTTTTTTAGATACTGTAGTTTAAAAAAAAAAGTATTAAACCAAAGTTTATATTATCCAATAAGGATACAGCACAAATCTCGGCAATACAATCAGTTTGGCCTGAATCACATGTACAACTTTGTTATTGGCACCTTTAAAGGGCTATTAAAAAACAATTATCATCGACAAAAACTCAAAAATTTATACCTTATATTGCTGAAGAAGGAACCACTGAATTTTCTTTATAGATATTAATTTCTATCCCCACTCTGAACCCAAGTATGAGATTTTAGATGAACATCAAAAAATATATATTTTTGGCCTTTCTCCCTATTGAGAAAATGGTCTTAATCTGATTAGCAAGCACTTTCATTATCATCCATTTATTCCAGTATCAGATAATCTTTATTATTCTGAAATTCAAATTCGCAAAATAGCATTTAAAGAGATATACATATATTGTATAACAAATAATCTTCAGTGGGTATGGTCCTACTTATGGGTTAAGTGGTACAGTTTTTACAAATGGCAAGCTTGGCACAAAGTGCCAAACCTGGAATACCTACATTCAAAACTAATATGATTCGCATTGGTGGGTAATAAAGAGAAATTATCTATATAAATTCAACAAACCAAGAGTAGATTTGCTAATTTGGGTTGTAATTGATCATTTTATTCCTCAATACACTACCAAATATCAGAACTTGGCAATTGAAGAAAATCAAAAAATTTCAGATATAAAGTTTCATGGAGATTAGAATTTAAAAGGCATTGGAAAGAATATTCCACAAAAAAAATTCTTATATTACAAATCCAAGCAATTGGATATGCTCATGCTCACAATTTCATGAAGATAGGTTTTTGTTATATAAGCACCTCATACAATCAGTAAAGCCTGTTTCACCAGTATTTTTTATTCAAGTAAAATGACTGAGATCTCTGCCATTTTGGCACATCCTCATTTAATGCCACTTTGTAACAGATTAGAAGCAGAAAATGAAACTAATGAATTAAATAATATTTCTGAATCAGATGATGAAATTAATAATAAATTTTTTTTAAATGAAATTAAAGATTTTGAAGCTATTAATTGTGATGAAATTAATATAATAAACAATAATCATAATGAACAATGGAATAAAGTAAATGATTGAATAGACCAGATAATAGAATGGTGGAAGACACTTTTGAAAAGTCAAAAACCTATAAGAATGTAAGATTTTTATTATCAGTTGAAAGTGCTATGAAAGTCATTAACAAAATGCTAATCAAATGTGAAAAGAAAAAAAATCAACGAAATATGCCATGAATGTGGAAAGACTATGATTGTGAAACAATATTTTATAAACCTTAGAATTTCTTTATATGTTCTTTACATGTAGTATTAGTATTTAGAGTTAAATTTAGGATTTGGAAAGGATTTTTGTAGGTCAGGGTTTTTACTTAGCGTTAGAGAATCATATACTCAATTAATTTTAGCTAGCTTTTGATTAAATGCATAGATTTAAAGTAAAATTACTTTCAGATATTACAACTGTTTTTAAAAAGGTGTGAACGATCAGGAATCACCATATCATGGGAAATTCATTATATTTCCCAATTTCCTCTTTTTTTATTCTCGCTTCTAACAGAGAAAAGATTCTCACCAATTTCCCAATAGAAATAGTTTTTATAGTTCAATAAAATAATACTATTCTAAGTTAAAGGTAAATTTTAACAGGTGAATTAAGAAATTTTTAATAAATTCCTAAAAACGGCAGTCATCTTGAGTCTTGCAACATTTATATATGTTATATGATTTTGAAATCAACTATAGATCAATTAAAAATTATAGTGATTTAACGCATCTCTTAAAGTAAACTTTTACCAATTTAGAGTTGCTGTATGATTTTTTTGATTGTATTCAATATTAGAGCAAAAGAAACTTGATATTTTGGCCAATTGGGCGTAAAAATTCTTGTATACTAAAGATGTCTGACAAAATGTTTTTTGTGATAACGAAATAATTTCGTCATAGTTTTGTCATGACGAAACCTTGACAATTGAGACGATTGATGAAACCTATGATGAATTGATGAAATCTATGATGAATTGACGAAATCTATGATGAATTGATGAAACGTATGATAAATTAACGAACCTTTAACAATTGATAAACCTTGATAAATTGATTCAGGAACCCCTTTACATAATGATCTTGGATACACTAAACCTTAAATTGTTTCAAAAGAATATTATTTTATTATAAGGTCTCATTGTCTTTTCTTCGCATGTCACGTGTTCAAATTTATGTCGGGTTGATCTGGAATATTCAAAATTGTGCACGCGTTTATTTTCGTCGATTCTGGATAAATCTGATATATATTCTGAATATGTGTGGAAGAAGGAAGAGAAGCGAAAATACTTGAAAACCAATGTTTAAATCGACCTTGGTGCACTAATTAAAAATGACGGGAACGAAATGTTACATATAATGAGCACCAATCTATCACTGTAGTCTCCAACAACAACACCTTAACCCTAAACTTCTATCTTTATGCGCTTTGTTTATTTACAAAATTTAATTTCCTTTTTTGATTTGTTATTTGTAAATAAGTAAAATCACGATGGATAACGAGTAGGGTTGGGGGCATGGTGACCCCGGGCATGCCTTAGGGGCATGCCTTAGGGGATGCCCCTCTGGGCATGCCTAGGGGCATGCCTTTGAGCCAAAAGGCATGCCCTATCATGTGATTATAAATCTAAATCATGTAAATTGGTATGTATTGATTGGCCAATTTTTATGAATTTGGTGATACAAAATCTGATTGACTAATAGAAATAAATTCAAACCAAATTTTATTAATACTAATAACTATTATCATTGTACATCTGGTTAAAAAAAACTTGAATTTATTTATCAATCAATACATATTTAATAACAAAATAAATAATGAATAACATAAATGAATTAAAAATTGTTAAAGTAATATATGTATATGGAGTATAAAAGGTATAAAATATAGAATATAATTATATAAATCCTATATATCTGATATACTCTATATTTATAATTATATGGAATATATCTATAAGACAAAAGGTGTATTTCATCGCTAACTTTTAATTTATTTCTCTATTTTCTGAATTATTTTTAATTATAGGTAGAATAAAAGCAGTTTCAGAATTTATTCATTTAAAATCAAATAATATATATAGTACAATATATAATAATAATTTAGTAATTGACCAATCAGAATTAAAGCTTGCTATGCTACATATCATATGATTTATATATAGGGGGCATGCCCAAAATTTTTACCGTGCCTCCAACCCTAATAACGAGAATGTAATGGATATCTTAATACGGTATGTATATATTGTTATCCAACCTATATTGATTCTCTATCGTTGCTATTAATTATGCATTATCGCCTGTTCTGTTAAAACATCGTTTTCTTAGCTCTTATCGTTATTGACCGCGACTTTCCTATGGAATTGCCTAAAAAGTTAATTAGGTTATATTCTTTTGTTGGTGATACTATATTAGACCCTTTTACGGGTTATTAAAACACTTCTTAATTTTTATAAACGCGGTAATTAACTCTATCTTGTATGAATATAACTCATCACGTTTCGTCATAGGTTTCGTCAATTCGTCATAGGTTTCGTCAATTCGTCATAGGTTTCGTCAATCGTCAGGGGTTTCATCAATCGTCAATTCGTCAATTGGAAGTCACCTGACGAAATGGTTTCGTCATTCGTCAATGACGAATGATTCGTCATTCGTCAGCATCTTTAGTGTATACGCATATTTGACAGCTTAGTTCGATTGCCTCTATGAATGGTTTTGTAATATCACATTTGCATTTTTGTGTTTGCAAATCAACTCCACAGTATAAACTCTTTCGACAACTAAAGCAAGTCCCTCTTTTGTATATAAGTTTTGTATCTAGTGCAATATTAATACGATTATAAAAAGAAAATAATATACTTTGCAATAATTTGTTTATATAGCGATAATGATAATAATTAGAAAAGGGTATCACGCACTTATCAGTACGAGGTGCTTAATTGTTACATGGTTAATAATATAAAAATTACAGCGGACGACAATAATTATCTAACCTAAAATATGTTCTGATTAGGCATCTCACACTGATAAGTGCGTGATGTCCGTGATAAAACAGTTATTTATTTAAAATTTTTGATTTCCCGATTCCCCATATGGGCATATGTTATAAAAATCACCTGTTCACACCTTTTTGAAAACAGCTATAATATAGTAATATTGCTTTAAATAAAAAATGTTATGCGGCAGTAGAAATATTGATGACATTAAATTTTAGTTATATGTTCTAAAAAAATTCTTCTATCGATTAAAGCCATAACATAAAATTTTCTTAGTCTTATTATAGTCGCGTAATGTGAGATCAACATGTAAGCACAAGATTCGAAAAAAAAGAATCGGAAATAATTTGCATGACAATTATCTTCCAGTCATTGATTAAAAGGTTTTCTGTACAAATATCCTTAATTTATTAATGTTATCGAGATCGACGTTATAGATTTATCGTGGATCAGAACTTTAACATTTCCCAGTATAATTTAAGCATTGTTATGAGAAATCTGAGTAGGATTCCTTTAAGGCCCTATCTGCTATCAGGGACAGTTGTAAACCATTTTTTATTCCAATCCATTGAGAACGATATATTTTGCTTTCATTCTATAATCAATTATTACAGCTATTTTAATAAGTTTTGAACGTCTCTAAAAAAATTTGCTGATGCCTATTCGAAATTGATAAGCTATTTATTTCGGTGGATGTATCATTACAAATCAAGATCTATGATTTTTAATTCATCAAATATGATATTTCAAATCGTATTCGTTGGAAAAATTTGAAACGAACTTAGAAAGCTTGTCAGTTTGAGTAATTACTAAGCAATTGGGTGTTAACAGGTCTTTTGTAGGTCGAGTTCTCAAACAATTTCAAAAGTAAAGAATTGTCATCACTTTAAATAAACGTTATAAATAAAACTTTACTTTGAACTTTATTATAATCTTGCAATCATTAAGAAATCGTCGGTAAATATTAAAATCTTGATCCCTTATTTCAATTAGTGTTGCAATTTTTTCGAATAATTGGCAACTCCTGTTCGTATTTAGCTTTTTTTTAGTGCCTACTCGTATAATATGGGTTTTTAGTATTAAAAAGGCAACTTTTCAACAAATTTTTTTAATTGATTTTAGATATATATCAATAAACAAGTTCGCTATACTATAAGTTGTAAAGCAATTACATTACGGCGCATTTGTCAAATTTAATTAATTTTTGGCCCCAAAATTTAAGTTTTGGGGACATAATTTATTAATATTATAATAAAATGCGTTTAACCCATTTTCCACCATCGTAACCCATTTTAAATTTCAGCACAATTTGGTTGGCATAATATATAAATTAATGCATGAGACAAATATTCTATTGATTAGATGACTCACCCTAAAACTTGAAAATTTTGATCATCGATTGTATTTTACAAATCGCCGTAATGATATACAAGTCACTCTCATTATAGTAAAAATTTTTTAAAAATTTCGTTATATCGAGAGGTTATTAGTAATTTCACTATATCGAGAGGATTTTTATATAGACTGGTTTTGAATTTATCTTCACTATACTATAATGAGAGTCCACTATAACGAGAGCGACTTGTAACTTCACAAAACGAACTTGAAGTAAAAAATATTGTTTTTATTTATAGATCATTTAAATTCATATGCTTTTTAAGAAAATACAACTTATGTTTAAAAACTTTTTAATGAAGGTTTATTAATTTGCAAGAACAGGGCTTTGGCATAAATTTTTGTATCGTGCATATTGGATAAAACAAATTTAATAAAGGTGTTGAAGATGCTAATATTGCGAATGTAATAAAATTTTGATCGAACAATGTGTTATAATAGTAACGAAAAAAATTTTTATATACTGATCAAACGCACTAATCATACCGAAAATCAATAACTTATTGACTTCGGCCTAATAGACTTTGGCAAATTTTTTTAGGTGGCCCAGGATTTATGAAAAACTATAACAGCTGATAAAAAAATTTGCTCAACAAATAAAATAAATTATATTATGTAAATATAGATAATTAGTATAATCTGATATTTTACCAATAGTTAATGTTCTATCAGCTCCTATATGAACATGGAAATGACATGATTCGAGCCATTAATCAGTGCCATATAGGGACTAAAAAAATAATAATATTTGTCTGATATGCTTTATTTCGACTAGTGTATGTTACAAAGGTTTCTGCAGTGACACCAAATTTTCTGTAGTTTACAAAATCATTGTCTTTAATTGGTTCATATCATATGATCATCATATGATTTTTGCGATAACCAATTTTCAAGTACGGTAAATATCTAACCAATTTTCATAAATTTATTATTTTTAGAATAAGAAACCTATATTACAATTTTTCTTAAAAATTAAAAGTAGTATACTTAATGATTTCAAAAAGGAAGAAAATTTACCATTAGTTTTATACACGTAACCCTCGATATAACGTATTGTTTGGTTCATTAGAGAAAAATTTTCTAAAATCCGTAATATTGTGAGCTTATTAGTAAATCCATTATTTCAAGCAGTATTTGTTATAACTTCAGTCCATTGTATCAAGATTCCCGTTATATCGAGAGCTACGTGTATATAAGTTGCAATTATTGTGCTCTATCCTTAAGGCTTATCATTTTCTATTCAGGTTACATCTATTTTCGTATCGGTATCCGATATGCACTCGATTAAAAATGAAAAACCGGAAGCCCCGGTTGTTCTCCAGTTGTGCAGTTCCCGATTTGCTTTAAGTCAACCTGTGTTGATTTTCGAGATTCTTCTTTAAAAACAGAACGATCAATAACTTTGAATGCAGAACAACCCAGAAAGTTCATTTAATTAAAATAATTTTGATAATAAAATAAATGCTAATGGCATTTCAAAGCTCATCAAAGAAGTTTTAAGTATCCACACATTTTGCATTCTTGATGTGAATTCTAAAAGCACCCCATTATTCATGGTTTATTCAATCTTACTTATAATGAGATAGTAGCAATTAGTCAAAACTTTGGTTGCTTCAGATTATTAATAATTGAAAATCTGTACTACATTTGATGATGTTTATGATTACTAATTTCTGATTTGCTATCATCAGATCATAACATAACGATAATGTGTGTATTATTTTGAAAAATATAAATATCTGGCAAGAGAACTTAGCCGATTTCATTGTTCAAACAAAGCTAATAAACTAAATAAGGAAACAAGAAAAATTGAATTCGTTAAAATGAGTGCTCAACTTGTCGTAAGAAAATCTGAAGATAGAGGTTTGTACATGTTAATTTTCGAACTTTATCCACCTCCTATATAGTCACATTCCATATGATCATCATCTTTACAACTGACAATCGCGTTCATATTTGAGTAAAATCACATTACTACCATAAATTCTCGAAATAACGGGCATAGGCGTTGTTTCGAATTTTTGCCAAATTAAGCTTAATTCGGACCAAAATTCGAAATAACGCCCATGCCCGTTATTTCGAGAATTTATGGTGTGTTCAATTGTGATTATATAGAAGGATGACTGTGTAGATGATTTTTAACAAAAAACAAAACTAATTAATTTAGCTAATTATATCAAATTTCAAAGGACATGCGAATCATGGTTGGTTTGATACCCATCAAACATTTTCATTCGCATCCAATTATCAAGGTTTTGGATCCTTAAAAATTATTAACGAAGACATTGTGCAACCCACCACTGGATTTGGAACTCATCGGCATCGAGAATTTGAAATTTTCACGTATATTATTTCCGGTGAATTACAACATAAAGATTGTACGTAAATTATATTAATAAAGAAGAGCAAATTGTGAAAAAGAAAATTTATTGTACACGTACATCGCAATTCTAATCTATATCTGGTTCAAATAGCGATGGGTAACGTTGAAATTCTCAAAGCTGATGACGTTCAATTTACATCAGCCGGTACAGGAATCACACATTCTGAATACAATGTTCACCCAACTCTTCCCGTTCATTTGCTTCAAATATGGGTTAAACCTGACAACCCAAATCTTAAGCCAAGATATCAAACCATGACTTTCTCTGAATCTTCTAAAACGAATAATCTCGTACATATCATATCTCCAGTTGAAGACCATGATAATTCCACTATTGGCATCAATACAGATTTTCATATGTATGCCAGTTTATTAGAACCAGGCCATAAGGTTATACATATTGTACAGGGATCTAAGAAGCCTAGAAGAGTTTATATTCATATTGCGAATACTGGTGGAAAATTGAGTGTTAATGAAAATACGATGTTACAACAAGGTGATGGTGTATTTGTTACCGAAGTTAAACAGGGGGATGAAGTTGTATTTGAATCTATTGGCGACAAAATTGCGGAATTCGCAGTTTTTGATCTAGCTTAATATGATTTCGTCTCGTTTTATTTATACATTTACTTATTTTACAGTATTTTTTATTTAATATAAATAAATAAGTTTATCTCGTTTGAGAAGTTGCATAGTTAACAGATTTATCTACTATATTAAAATACAAACGTATGTAATAGTTGCTTTTTTTCGTATCAGTCCGAATAGTGAAAATTACACGGAGCACGTAATAGTTATGTGCGTAAATAACTACAATAGCTGGACTCGACTAGCAATCAACTACAGACATAGGCTTTTTGGAATCAGAGCACTTGCAAGAATACTATTCTGATGAATAACGAACTTAAAATATAAGAATTAACTCAAAATCGAACAGATGATTATATGTTAGTGTTCAATTAATTTGGTTTTAAAAGAAATCGTGAAAAAAAGCATGTGATCTTCAAAAAACAACACAAAGATAATGAGTGGAAACAAGAACGTCGATAATTACATTAAAAATTCTGCAGACTATATAGAGACGTAATCAAATTGATTCCTTTTTAATAGATTGGTGATAGAGTTTTGGCAACCCAGTAAGATGGTGTCATGCATAGTAAAGGAATATACAGTCAAATACACCTGTTATAAAGTGGAGCTATAAATATTACATGGTTCTCAAAAGTTATTGGAATTTTTAAGCAGAGTAAGTTAAAGCTTATCAGATGTTTTATTTTGTACAATTTTACTTTAATTAAGAACGCATTTTTATTTAATATCTCATACAGTCAAAGGACAGCAAATTTAAATTATGATATAGCATACTCCAGTCTGATGCCAAAAATGGGACTTTCAGAAAATAACATAAGATTGGATGAGTAGAAATAAGGATGTCGATAATTATATTAAAAGAATTTCAATCTTAAGCTACATTATAAAATATAATCAAGTGAATTCTTTTTAACAGACTGGATAACATTCAAAAGAATGGTGAAAGAAAATTTGACTCAGTGTTTCCAGTAACACGTTTAGGCGGTAAAAAAATGGTCTTAAGTTAAAAGAAGGAACACATATCATAATATATACAATGATTGACTCTATTAGCACTTAATCGGTTAAATGATCCAAATCAAACAAACACGGTTGGACAGTTAAGAATTAGAGCCAATTAATAGCGTTAATTATCGGTATCAAGTGTAAAAAGGAAGATTATTATCATTAAGATTCAAAGAAGTCTAGCAATTATTCTTACAAATTGCGTTTGCTTATGCTTTTTTACATTCTGGTCTAAGTTAGTTATGATGGTGTTCTTGCAAAATGCGTTTACTAACACTTTTTCTCCTAACTCAAGATTATCATATCGAAAATTCAGGATATTGTTCTTGCAAAGTGCATCTCTTAATGCTTTTCTTCTGATCCAATATTACTACCTCGAAGGTTAAATCTTTCAGTATGGTGTTTTTACAAAATCCACCTGCTAATTTCCTTCCTCCAATCCGAGATTATTAACAATCAGCAAATGCTCTTGCCAATTACATCTAACGATTTTCCATCTTCCAATTCAAATTTAGTTAAGGTGATATTCTTGTGAAGTGCATCCGCTAATGCTCTTCTTCCTATTCCAGGGTTATCCCAAAGAAGTTAGTGAGTGTTCTTACAAATTGTATCTGCTAATGCTTTTCTACCTTCCAATCCAAGTTTATAACTAAGATGATGTTTTGCAAGGTACATCTGATAATGCATTCCCTCCAGATCCAAAATTCTTCATTAAAGATTCAAGTATTTTAGTATGTTCTTGCGAGGTATGTTTGCTCATTTTCATTCTTCTGCTTAAAGATTATTAGCACTAAGATTCACAAAGTATGTGCTAATACTTTTCACCTGATCCAAGTTTATTTAAGGTAATGTTCTTGCGAAGTCATTTGTTAAATCTTTTCTTCCCGGTTTAAGATTATAAATATCTTAAAGATTCAAATATTTTGGTGCGGCATTCTTGCAAACTGCATTTGCTAATTTCCTTTCCTCCGATTTGGTTTAAATTATCAGCACCAAGATTCAAAGAATTCAGCGATTGCTCTTGCAAATTGCGTTTCTAATGCTTTTCTACAGTACCTTCTGATTCACAATTTTCATTCCTTAGATTTGATTTAAATTATAAACACCAAGATTCAAAGAATTCAGCGATTGTTCTTGTAAATTACATCTCTAATGCTTTTCTACTTCCGATTCACATTCAGTTAGAGTGATGTTCTTGCGAAGTGCTTTTCTTCTGATTAAAGATTCAGAGTGTATCCACTTATACCTTATAAAAAGGTTAAGCATAAAGGCTGTTTGAAATTACAATTTCGTTTAACGTTCCCCACCTCAAAGAGGGTTACGGTACGATTCCCAGAAAGTTATTTCCCCGACAGGCCACTTACCCGCATCACACAGGGTGATAATCTGCTAAAATGTATAGCAGCAACTACTCAAATGCTAACCATAACTCTATGTGATGTCGGCTAAGTGTTTTAGATCTAAAACAAGTAAAAGCATTGTTACGGGGTGAAAATTCAATAATTATTTCGATTTAATAAAAATAGGAAAGGCAACTCACCAAAGGCGTGATTTAATAATTTAACGAGTATTTATTTATTAACGATTTATTTATTTATTAACGATTATTTATTTATTAACGATTATTTATTTATTAATAACGATTATTTATTTATTAATAACGATTATTTATTTATTAACGATTATTTATTTATTAACGATTATTTATTTATTAACGATTATTCTCTTTTTATTTTCTATTCGTTCCCAAAGGGATTGATTTCTTTGAAATGGCGAAATTACATCTCTTTTATATTATTTTACATCAGAAGGGGTATAAGTGGCTTAAATAATTCATTTATTAATTTCTTCTTTTCCTTCTCATTTTCTCGAGTTATTATTTTGCCAGAAGGTTCTCTCTTATGAAGATTATTAGTTGAAGCTTCTTTTCCTTCTCATTTTCTCGAGTTATTATTTTGCCAGAAGGTTCTCTCTTATGAAGATTATTAGTTGAAGCTTCTACTGACGATCCCTAAGCCCGAAATGATGATCCGAAAGTTCTGGACGCCGATCGTTACGAAGCCCCTCCATATTACGATATTAGGATACCAGAAATATTCTGATTTTTCCTATTCAGTGGAACAATTATCAATTGTTCCTATTACCAATGGAATAACTTTTCTTGACTTTCGAATTTCTTTTCCACATCTGCTACAGAATAACTACTTGGTGTTCTGAATTACGTGAACTACTTAAAAGAATTAAGTTGTTATTTTTTCGTATAATCTCCGCGACCGATTATTACTTTTAGGAGTTTCTTTTAAAAAAAAAAATCAGATTAGCAGCAAGGAATAAAAAACTAAAACCTTCAGATTATTTTTCCTTGGTAGTACTTATATAAATACCTTAATATTTCGAACAGTTTCATCTATGTCAAGATCGAAATTGCTTATATCCCCTTTTAAATCTATAAAAATTATTTAAAAATTCGATTATAAGTAAAATAAAAATAAAATGAACAAATAAAGTTAATTATATATTACTTACTGATCATCAATTTCGGAAGCTCATTTATTCTTTCCGCTCTTATTCTGAATAAACTTTGTAGCTGTTTAAATGTTTTATAAGACGAAAAGGGCCGTTGACTTGGGGACCGCTTTGGCCACTTGAAGAACCGCTTTGGTGACTTGATGATGATTGACCAGAAGCTTGAAGAGCCTGCTCTTGTCTATTTAATTATCAAAAAGTTGATTAATTTATAGTAAATTATGTTATATACAAAATTTACTAAATTTGAGATCTTTGTTATGAAAGTCACCCTTTGACATTTTCGATCAGGCAAATTCGGACAAAAACAAACCCAAATAAGCATGGCCATTTTTTGGAAATGCACAGGTTTGATCATGAGGTAGTTGACCAATCATAAAACTGTTTCACAACCACGTGATACGCGTTTCGTAAAACGATAGATAATCGTTAAACAACCCAATCAACGGGCATAATTCAAAATATTACAATTTCTTTATTATGTTAAAAATTTCGCGTTGTAAAGAATAAAATTATTCATCCAAATTATAATACAACTTACCAAATGCAAGAACTTAATTAAAAAGGTTTTTGGTAACAAGTTACACGTCCTTTATCAATATTTTTTTAAAATTTCATATAATTAACAAAGTTATATTGTCGTATATATGTGATTAAAATTGCGTCAGATTGAATCTGACGCACGTCAGATGACTATCAGTTGACCAGCATTAAATGATCGGCAACAACTGGCCTAAACTAACCTCTAACTTTACCGTAATTTTACCCTAACCCTAATCTAATTTAGGCCGGGTCTAATCTGACGCAAGAATCGATCTGACGCACGACGTATATAAAACGGTTTCTATTGAACCAAACATCTTCTAAAGAAAATATGCAACTTTCGAAAACAGTCTGCAAAAACCTACAAATAAAATAAACAAGTTGATTACTTAAATAATAATAATAAAAAAAAAATAACGTTAAGCTTTACGAATTAAGCAGTACAATATATTTTTATTACCTCTTACTACTCTCTTACTATACGGTAGATAGTACTTCAACTCTCAATAAATCTACCTTTTATTCGCGTGATGCAACATGATGCAACTGGATTTCTTGAAGAGACACTCGCTACGAAGCTATTTTACTAGTAAAGTGTTGCACCGACAATACTTTTTTTTTAAGTTTGCTTAGACCCGAAAATTCTGGTTTTACAATACTACGCTATATAAATACCTGTGTAATGTCGATCCCGGAAATTATCGGGTTCCCATGCTCAAACTTCGGGCCGATCGGATACTCACCGGAAAAAATTTTCGTTTAGGAAACTATAATTCAATACAGTTTAACATATAAGTGCATGTAAATGGATATCATAAGTATCGATCATGTACCAGTAATCATAAAGATATTTTATATTAAGACTTAAGAATCGCAAAGAAATAACGACTAATACAAAATAAAATGATTATAAATAAGGGTTAAATATAAAAATGTGATGAATTCCATTATTTTTCCGTAATTTTTGTGAAAATTCGGTGAATCTACAACATGAACGACAAATCTAGGCAAGTCGAATAATCTTCATGATTTAAGATATAAATTCGCAACATTTACGGAAAATTCATGAATATAACAGATAAAACACAGTTCATTTTTTTTATGGGACTTAAATGAGACAGTTATCATATAATAGGATTTACGGTCTCGGACCGGTCTTTTTCAGGACCGATGTATCACTATAAAGGAGTGTGATAATTTTTACCTATACCATACAATCAGCTATAATTCTAACCCTAAATTCGATCTTAATCTTTTTGATACACAAAAATTAATTATATTTCGCATAGCTCACTGCATTTGCCTGGATTTATCCAGATTCAGATTACATCCGGATACACAAAATAGGATCCGAATTTAATCCGAATGGCCCTTAAAGAATAGGATCGAAACACTAGTAAAAACTACAGGAATTTAATAATTTTAATTTCTAAAATATTTATTAAAAAAATCTTTTCTAACAAATTTTTTTATAAAAACACTAAATAATTGATCGCTCCGAGTCTTTACATCATGTCACATCAATTTCACATAAATTAATAAAATGACTATATAACTGTGACCTAGTCACTTAGTCATTTAGGTCGCATTTGGTCATATGCCAAATGTAATGCAAACTATTTACACAATTTGTAATAAAAATTTTTTTACGATAAATCATGAATCAACCAAATATCGAAAGGTTCAGCCGATCAGTATGGTATGAATTATCAGAATTGTATAGTACGGAATACAACCCATTGGGTTATCTTTATACCGTAATTATAGCAATCAGTATGATATAGATGAGTAGAACAGGCTGATTTTTAAAACCTAAGTTATACCATGCTGATCAGCTATAACGCTAATATATATAACACTGGTACCATACTTATCTGCTGTAATTTCCCCTTACTATATAATTCTAGTCATCCGTGCCATACTGATCTGTTATAATCTTAAATATTGAGTATCATGAAATTTTTTTTTACAGTAAATCACTTCAATAGTCGGTAAGTGTTGTAACAAAATTTATTACAGTAAAATTGTGATAGAGACCACAACTGCTAATTCCAATACGAACTAACTCAAAACTATACTGAATTGGGTGTTCGATATACTATGAAAATCAAATCTATATGTAGTATCATAAAATTCTAATAAGATAGATTTTTTTTCCCCGATTAACCAATCGAAACATTTAATATATAAAAATGTGTCATATTTTTTTAGATTCACAGGTTGTATTCGGTTTTTTTTCCTCAAAAACTTCAATACAAATTGATTCACGCTCTTTATGACTACGAAGTTACAGTGTCTTTTTTTTTTTACATCACATATGGTAGAATTTATTTTTTCTAAAAACATTTTAATTACATGATCAAGCATGAGTAAATTGTAATTAGCAACGAACAAGGTTACTTTTATATGACACCATATATAGTTTTGATTTTACTTAATTCACAAGTCACCTTAACGAACACCATTTTTTTCCCTAATCACCATAAGAAATATTTATTATATCTAATAGATTACATCATAATATAACTATATTAAACGTTGATATTTAAGATCACAATTAATATGAATGGATAAATCTTCGTGGCACAATTTGAAAGGCGGATATCGAAATACATAATTTTAAATTTCTCGTTTCAGTAAAATAAGAAATACTAGGTTGAATTTTCTGATTGGTCGATAGCGAGACGGACGGACGTTTGTGCTTTAATATAATAGACAAGACACCCGACCAGATTCCTGCTGTTGCCGAAAAACAAATGCGGATGTGCTCTACTAGGGGAATGCAAAAATTATTAATTACATTGTTAAAATATATATGAATATTCGAATGTGTTCTTTTAATGTATGAAAAGTTAGCATTTAATATTTAGTGATTCATTTTTATTCGCGTTTATTTATTTATTTATTTTTTTAATTTTTTTACATTATTATTATTATTATTATTATTTTCGCTTATCTTTTTATTAATTGATTAATTGATTAATGGATAGCGGTTCTAAAATGACAAATGACGTTTCACGATTCACGAATAACACATGCCAATTATTGAGAATCAACATAAATTCAGAAATGATGTGGAACATTATATAACACATGCCAATTGAGAATCAACATAAAGTCAGAAATGACGCGAAATAATATGATAATAAGGGGGTTTCAGAATTAAAATTCGTAAATCTTATTTTGATAAAACAAGAAGACGTATTTATTATCAAATAAGAGATGGCACAAATCTTATTTATTTTTTAATTAAACTTCGAATACGCTTATTTATATGATCTTCATTATTATAAATTATTTTATTGTTAATCGATACTGCTTCTAATATCGTTTTATTATTATTAATTATTATTAAATAGTTTGTTGATCTGCATAATAAAAAAATTTTTACTTATTCGTCAAATGGGAGTCTCTAAACACCCCCATTTCATTTTCCGATTTCAAAATTTTGATACACAAATAAGATTTTTTAAACTCTTATTTATTTCCGAAATACGCCTAGATCTCTTTGTCTGGCCACTAATGACACCTGACGAATACTGTACGTAAATTAGAATAGAATGTACAAAGTATAAACTTCATGCATAAATCATTTTTTTATATTAACAAAATAGAGTTACTTTATTTGATTGATTATAATATAAATATCTTATCCGGATATAACCGTTATCCTTTTATTTGACTAGGATCCGGTTATTAGATTTTGTTAAAGGTTACAAACCTTTCGGATAAAGAGTTATTCGGGTACGAGCAGCACTAACTCCAATAAGATAATCATAAGTATGGTATTATAATGATCATACATTTCAGTAAACAAGAAATAGTACGTTGAATTTTCTGATTGATCGATAGATTTTCATTTGTGTAACATAAAAATCTGTAATATGACAAATTACATAGTTATCATACATAGGGTTTGGTTTGGTTACCTATATCGAATAATTAAGTCCGGATATTCTGATTTTACTATACAGAATATAAATTTGATTTTCCGTATAACTCGTTTTTTGGTTTCAAAACACAAACCTGGTTTCAAAATAATCAACTCATTTAAATCAAGCTTAATTTGGTTTTTTAAAAAATTACCCTATCCCTAATTGAAGTTAAAACAGTTCTTCAAGAATTGTTTTCGGAAGTATTATAATGAAACATTGACCAATTCTCTTAAAGAAAATCTTAATACTGCAAAAAAGAATTGTACTTTCTCGACTCCTTAAAACATGATTAACTGATATACATTATGCTAGACTTGCATTAATACAGTAATAACATGAAAATATTAGATTGTACAAACCATGTGAGCACCAGCCAGTTAATGCAAACTGAAAAATCAATTTTGCGAGTCCTAATTGATAGACAATTTTTAAATGCGACAGTAAGAAACGATCCTGTAACATAAGTTCATGTGCATAGCATATGAATGGCTATCAAACCAGACATAATAAAGGAGACAATCTGCTAATGATCATCATTTGGGCACTGTTCAATAGAAAGGATTGAGATCTTATTTTTTGGTGAAAAATCTTTATTAGCTCATTAAATAACGCAAAAACCGATGTATAATTTCGATTAGAACGTAAATTTATGCCAATTCAATAATTTATTTTATGTTTTCAAGTTCTACGTACGTACATGTACATAAGTACGTCAAGCTTGTATAAATGTATTTATTAGTTTACATAATCTACAAGAACATGATTTTCTCGATCAGACCTAAGTGTAGATATCCTGACTTAGAATAGGAAAATTGGGTCAATCATGAATTTAAATTACTGGTTTTTTTTTTTAAAAAACAAAAACGCAAATGGGAATTCTGAAGACTGCTCTTTATCTATAAAAAGAAGCTATATTATGTTGAATTAAAAAAAAGAAGTCAAAATTCTTAACTGTTTTGCAACAAAATCATGAAAATTTTTATTTTTATATTCATTTTATTTGCTACACTTTACACGGTAAACACAGCTCCACATCAATTTTATAAAAGAACTACTGATTTTATCCGTTGTAACGCTGCGTTTCCAGGACTTAATGTAAGAACAATACCTGACCCCCTTGTTGCTGGTCAAAATGCAACTTTTACTGTTGTCGGAACACAGAATTATCCTATCGACCAAAATAAAACTATTCTAGAGATTAGTTTTCATGATGATGTTAAACTTGCTACACTTTATGATAAACCTTTTGATAAATCATTTCCGCCCAATACCACATTTTGGATAAAAGCATCAGATGTTCCCGTTCCTAGTGGTTTTAATGAAACAAGCCTTTGGACGATTATGGTTACGGTTAGCGAATGGGATCCCAAATTAATTTTTTTGGCCTGTGAAATATCAATAAGTTATTAATATATATAAACTAATGCAATTTTCTTTATGAGAATTTTTATTCAAAAATTAATTTTAATTAAAAACTGATATGAAGGTTTAATTTAGTTGGTATATTTATCGTTCAAATAACAATTCTTAACATTCTTAACACACAGTAAACCCTCCATAAGTGCACCCTCATAAGTTCTCATTCTCTCTAAATTCGCACACTTATTCTGGCCAAAATATATACTTGCTCTTTAAATGCACCTTTTCTTAATGTTCTCTAAGTGCACGATGTCCCAAGGGCGTACACTTATAGAGGTTTTACTGTAATATGATAACTAATTTTTAATTGACATATTTGAATTGAACTTTACCGATCGTTACTTTATTATCTTTTAATTGTTTTTAATTAAATGATATAAATTAGTCATCATAGGTGGTTATTATTTATTTAGAATTCAGTAGCAGTAATAATTAATTCTTGTCAAAATTAAAAAAAAAGTATATATACGATACTGGGCAAAAATTGTTGAATAAAATTATATAGTAACTACTTTAATATGATTTGAGATTAAGTTAAATGCATATCACGATATTTATTTCGCCTCAGTTTTACAACGTTATGGAATAACCAAAGATAATGCAGTAATGAATCTAAAGATGATTATAGTCTTGTTCATTACTAAAAATGGTCAAGACGTTTCACAATTAATATTTTAAAGTATTATCACAATTTCACGAGTTTAAACATTATTTCAGTATTTGATATATCATGTCTTAAGATGATTTTATTGGTCTTAAAGATGCATTTGGTATGTAAGATAGTAAAACGACTACAATGAATTATACTTATAAGCAACAATTTTTCTTTAAGACCTTTTTTTTTTTTATTGTTCCGATTATTTGAAATATACGTATCGATCAACATTACAATTGGTTATTGTTTTTTTTTTTTTACTCTAGTATTTTAAGTTTTGTAGGAGGTTTTACGATTTATATAATGAATTACGTCATGAATAGATAGCATTTATAGTATTAAAAGAGTTTCATTTATAATCATTAGTAGTTTTATTCAAAGTTTACTTAAATTTTTTAATATACCGGTATATATTTTTTTTTAAATTCATTCCTTGCTTAATTTATCATAAGACACATTTAAAATTCAAGAAAAATTAAAAATAAAAATTTAATAAATTTCAAATTTACTATTTATTTAGTGTTAGGGGGGATAAAGTTAACGTTAAATACTGTAGTAATAACGTTAATAAGTATTGCTTATTACTTTTTAACACATCATTTAGTTTGGTAACACAGAAATTAATAAATATTTAGTAAGTATAACTTTATTGGTAATTAATCTCACGAGACTCATTTAATCAATTTTTTTTTTCGTTGTGCTAAACCGTATGTATGTACATAACTCCATAACTGATAAGTAAATTTACTTTATCAGCTATAGTCTAAAAAACCAGTCCTTGATAGAGCTTCGGATTCGTATTCGCTATTCGAATAATATTCGTATTCGGTGAATATTCGAATAAAAGTTTTTAAATAATTATTCAATGAATAACATGAATATTCGAATAATTGTCTTATTCGAATTATTCGAGTAATATAATTATTCGAATAATTTATTCTTATTCGAATAATTCATTATATTTGAATAATAATTCCTATTCGAATAACTTATGATATTCGAATAATATTCAATATAATCATCAAAATGTAATTTTTTTTTCTATACTAGTTTGTAATCTGTGCTTTGCACATGATATTTAATATATATTAAGCTAACCAAACCAGAGTTATCCATTAAAACGCTTCACCAACAGTTTCTAATAATATCTTATACTTTTACTTCATGTATAACTACAATTCAATTTACTAAACTTATAACAATACTAGGCCAACTTTTATGAGTAGGGTAAACTTTACAGTTAAATAGTAATTTAACAAATCGCTTTTGAATTATTGTAAACTTTTTTTGGATCTGGCCCTTGCACTGCTCTTGCAGCCTCGAAGCCAATCTATTCAACTATCAGTGTTCTAGACCTTTCATTGGTCATTGTGCTATTCCTAGCCGCTGTTACTATAATAATATTTCTGCACCCCCGATATTACCTCATTTCCTTATTCTACCCCTGCCTTATAATCATCACTTTCCCTTACATAATAATTAATTGATATACTTCCGATCGCCCTATTGTCCCACCTTATTACTAATTTTCTTATTTTGTTTCTCCATACTTACCCCTACGTTATTACCATATATAGATCTTTTTTATTACTATCTATAGTTGTCCCGATTTCCATATATGTCCTTCTATAGATATGTTTAATTACTATACCCGAACTTCATATTAATTAGATTTGGAGTTATTATCTATTGTATTAAAGCACAAACGTCCGTCAGTCACGCTATTGACCAATCAGAAAATTCAACTAGTATTTCCGGTTTATCGAAATCATACTTGTGATTATCTTATTGGAGTTAGTGCTCATACCCAGATAACTCTTTATCTGAAAGGTTGTAACCTTTAGCAAAATCTAATAACCGGACCCTAATAAAAGGATTACGGTTATATCCGGATAAGATACTTATATTATAATGCATCAATCAAATAAAGTACATAATTCTATATTGTTAAAATAAAAAAATGATTTATGCATGAAGTTTGTACTTTATACATTTTATTCTAACTTACGTATTCGACAGGTGTCATTAATAGTGGCCAGACAAAGAGATCTAGGCGTATTTCGGAAATAAATAAGAGTTTAAAAAATCTTATTTGTGTATCAAAATTTTGAAATCGGAAAATGAAATCAGGTGTTTAGAGACTCCCATTTGACGAATAAGTAAAAATTTTTTTATTATGCAGATCAACAAACTATTTAATAATAATTAATAATAATAAAGCGATATTAGAAGCAGTATAGATTATTAACAATAAAATAATTTATGATAATGAAGATCATATAAATAAGTGTAATTAAAAAATAAATAAGATTTGTATGTCTCTTATTTGATAATAAATACGTCTTCTTGTTTTATCAAAATAAGATTTACGAATTTTAATTCTGAAACCCCTTATTATTATAATGTTCCGCATCATTTCTAAATTTATGTTGATTCTCAATTGACATAATGTTCCGCATCACTGGATTCTCAATTGGCATGTGTTATTCGTGAATTGTGAAATGTCATTTGTCATTTTAGAACTGCTATCCATTTATCAATTAATAAAAAAAAAGCGAAAATAATAATAATAATAATAAAGTAAAAAAAATTAAAAAAAAATAAATAAATAAATCAATAAACGCGAATAAAAATGAATCACTATATTAAATGCTAACTTTTCATACATTCGAATATTTATATATTTTAACAATGTAATTAATAATTTTGCATCCCCGCGTAGAACACATCCGCATTTGTTTTTCGGCATCAGCAGGAATCTGGTCGGGTGTCTTGTCTAACCTGAATCTAATAAGAAGATAATTACTAAATGTTTTTTTTTTTAAAAAAAAAAAACAAATTTATCTTTTCCAGGTTTTTTCATGACCGTCATGCTCAGCCTGGTGGTAGCACAGTTTATTTCGTAAAATTTTCGACATAACAAACTTGCATCCCAAGTTATTCCTAATGAAGCAATAAAAGAATTATCATAAATATCAATGAAAAGATCATTGCAAATATAAATGCAAT
>QKWP01000027.1:415905-434985 GCA_003550325.1 Gigaspora rosea
CCTTTTTCTCCTTTCTCTTTTTTTTCTTTTTTCTCTCTTTTTTTTTTTTTTTTTTTTTTTTTTTTTTTTTTTTTTTTTTTTTTTTTTTTTTTTGATTCTTGAAGAATCAATCTTTTTTTACAATTAACCGAAACCATATTTTGCCAACGATAGAAACGTCAACACCGCAATCCTCAGTCCTAAAGTTTGGCACATGCCCTAAATGTTCATCACCTAGATTTTATTATAATTGGTGTCGTCAATGTGAATTTTATGCCTTATCAAACTCTTTATCCCAAATGGACATGTCAAAATCAAGATATTGACCTAGTTATTAAAAGTATTCAAGCGAATGCAGGATCAATTTTTTCATTTATTGAATATATTACTTATGAAAAGTTTCAAAAAATTAAATATATTGGAAAAGGTGGCTTTTCAACAGTTTCGGAGGCTGAATGGATTGATGGTCCACGGGATGGACCTGAATATTAGGATGGGGCGCAGGACCCACAAATGCCGAAATGGGAACGGAGTAGTCCGAAAAAGGTTACTTTAAAATCATTAGTGGCTTCTCAAATGTTAAGTCTCAATTTTTTGAAGAGGTATTTTTTTTTTATCAATTTTATATTATATATATTATATATATTATATTATTATCGTTATTTATTACAGTACTGTACGTACGAGTACATATCCGGATACGTTCCATATTAATAATTTTTTTTAATTTTCAATTATTATTAATTTTTATAATAGTTAAGAGTACTTAGCAGACACATCCCACCAAACAACACTTATAAAATTCCCGGCCTCTTACGATGTTAAAGAATAACACGTGATCCAAAGACACAAGAATTCATGTTGGTTTTTCAACATTGTTCTCAATACGATTACAAACTTACCTTTCTCGACTTCCTTATACAACTTTACCACAATCTCAAAAACTTATTTCACAAATTGTTAGTGGTCTTAAAGAAATTCATAAATCTGGTTTACATATAAATATGAACTGCCATTAGGGTTTGTTTTTGTCTGAATTTGCCCGATCGGAAATGTCGGAGGGTGATTTTCTTAGCAAGGATCCCATTATACATAGCAATGATCCCATTATACAAGCAATAATCCTATTATACATAGTAATCACATAAAAATTCTGCCGAAACGTGATGATATGCTGATATGCGCTAAATTCTATTGGTCAAAAATAAATCGCAGATCGGCATTGCATTTTTCGATCAAAAAGGTATCTTTCGATATTAGGATAAGGGTGAGCGTTCAGACAACGTTAACAAGGACCTTATAAATAGCAAAATTTTGCAAGGAATTTTTTTTGTTAAGGCGCCGAAGGTGGTTTTGTAAGCCAAATTTGCGTTATGGACAGATTTTTGAAAAAGCCGGCTGTTTTCGCGTTACTCGGCAGAATTTTTATGTGTTTGCTATGTATAATGATCCCCAAATTATAATAAAAGCCAAGTTTCTAAATCCCAAATTACATGGCTTCCAACCCTATAAAAAATTTTACACGTGAATGTATATGTCAACCCAAAAGCACAAAATTCAGATCAGTTGCACAAAATCTGAATGCATAATTGCACAAAAATTTTTTTATGTACATAGCATGTGCATGAGATAATGCAGCTATATACACAACCATACAGAAAATTACATGGAAAAGCATATAAAAGAATCTTTTTACTCGTTTAAAGCATATTTTCTCATGCACTATCCTATGTTATATATATATAGTTCTGTGCAATTATGTACCCATGTTTGACTATAAATCCTGCACAAAATTTCTTATAGGGAAAGAAGTCAGAATTATGCTTACTAAGAATTTAATAAAATAATATTGCAAGGCAACACAAAATTAAGTTAACCTGCAATATTAATTTAAGTACCTTTTCCAAAATTCATTAATTTGTTCTTTGCACCTCTTGATAATACGCTTTAATGCCTAAATATCAAACAAAATTTTTATATATAAATATTATGCTTCTGTTAATTATAGCCTAAATATATGCTAAAAAGTAGAGGTCCAATCCAGATAAATTCGTCATCCGTTTATCCGTATCTGAATTATCTGAATAATTCAGATCGGACAAACAGATCCGATACCTGGATATCTGACTAATATTCGGATATCAATAGTTAACAGATATCTGCTATCCGTTATCTGAGTATCCGATCCGAAATTTATCGATATCTAATAATTATTTGGATAAACGATATCTGGATTGGAATTCTATTAAAAAGATATTTCAAAAGCTGCGTTTCTAGAAATTTGAACTTCATATTTTTTACCTTCTATTCGTTTATCTCGCAATATATTGTTTTGTTCACAATATTGTAGGTAACCAAGGTGTGTCCATTGTTGGTTGGAAAGGAAATATTGGTAATTTCGACTACAAATAAGAAAAAGTCTGTATAGTTTAAATTTTGATAAAACTCTACCAATGAAAAAGTCTGAATCGCTGAAAGGACCTACATTGCACCAAAACTAGGAAGGGTTGAATCAATAAATTATAGTCAAATAAATTATAAAATGATGAATCTATGCAATTTAGAAGTCTAAAAAAATGTTAAAGAAATCGGAAATCAGAATAAGAAATCATCGATTTCTTTTTTTTTTTTTTTGTTTGATCAGCAAATTAACATATTTTTGCAAACCGTCATAATTAATTGAGTTCGAAAAATTGCAATTAATTGAATTATTCGATATGCCTAGGTCAAAACAAATTGTTAATAATTCTGGCCAAATTTGCAGATCATTTGGTTAGATCTAGAACAAACCAACTTTAAATGTGGTCAAATAATCTGCAAGTTTGGATGTAACTTTCTTGCTTCTACAATCTAAGAATCGAAATTATATTATAGAATGCAACTATTAGTAATTAATCATGACTATAGTTGATTAAAATCATGTTCTTACCTCAGATTTATATACATAAAGAACGATACCATAAGTTTTATATATAGTAGACAGTTAATAGGCAACGCACCGTATAATGAACTTCAGTTATTCTCTGTTAAGCCAAGGAGTCCGACATTACGGTTGTAGATGATCCCTAACGTCGATTTAAACCTATCCCTCGAACAGCTACGTGAGGGGATGTAAATGGAGAGCCGTCTCATAATAGACTGCACATCACTTCATACGGTGTACACAACGACGAATGTACCCTTTCAAAATAATGTGCAAGAACTTATCCGATGGTCACACACTATTAACTACAAACAATATATAAAACGGTAGGTAGGGCATAACTTCTTGCTTCTACAATTAACTGCAACTATTAGTAGTTAATCATGAATATAGTTAAATCAAAAATCAAAGAGTCCTTATTCTTGCCTCAGATTTATATCTATAAAGAGCGATACCATAAATCTTATATGTAGTAGACAGTTAATAGGCGGCATTTCCCAATTTTGCCGACACCTACTTTCTCCGACACCAATTACACCGACCGCCATTTTACTGACACCCCACATTCCCGACAATCCCATTCCCCCGACAATTCATTTCCCCGGCAGCTTACTTCCCCGAATCCTTTCCACCGACATCCCATTTTGCCGACAACCACTTTCTCGACATCCCATTTTACCGACATCCTATTTCACCACTCATATTTGCGAATAAACTTTTGTTTGTAACTATTTTATAACAGGATTATAATTACTATGTATAATGTTAAACAAAAAAATTATAAATTTAAAAATAATAAAGTTGCGTTTTAAGGTTGAGTTTGCGTCGAAATTATTGTGGTTTCTATCATGAGTTACTGTCACACAAACTTGCATGCTATTCTAATTATCACAATATGCGGTTGTGTTGAGTTAGTCACGTTGGAATTATTATAGTTTCTATCGTGAGTTACTATTATAAACATTACCATTCTGGCGATACATAGTATGCGTCTCACTAACGCATGTTATTAACGTCATTATATCTAATTTCAAAGATGCAAACGAAAATCGGGGTTACAGTAGCCAGGGTCTATAACTAAGCCCAAATGTAATATAGTTAGGGTAGTTAGGGTTAGGGTTAGGGTTAGGGTTGTGATTGGTTAGAGTTAGGGTTAGGGTTAAAGTCAAGATTGCTACAAAATCGCGAGAGGAGCATTT
Source organism: Gigaspora rosea (assembly GCA_003550325.1). Lineage (NCBI taxonomy): Eukaryota > Fungi > Glomeromycota > Glomeromycetes > Diversisporales > Gigasporaceae > Gigaspora > Gigaspora rosea. Next base: position 420,007 of record QKWP01000027.1, read on the forward strand.
TTTGTTAGTAACACAACAGAGGTTACCCTAGTAAAATCACGAGTTATTAACAATTTTATAAAATGTGGTTACAGCAACCATGGCTACAAACATATTAATTCAAAAAATAATATATATTTATATATATATAAATAGATAACAACTTATTACTAGGCTAATGCGTAGCATTATATGTCCGGAGCTCATCATATGATGTTCATCATATTACACAAACGCGTTAATATGCATATGTTGGCAACATTAAAAGCACAAATATAGACACGCGTGGGGACAGACAAAAAATTTCCAAATTCCATTTCTGATAAGATTTACATCATTTATATGCAAGTATATCAAAAAAGTAAAATTTGTCAAGATTTTTACAATTGAAGCACATCAGGAAGGTAATTTTTGTATCACTTCGCATAGAAACTTAGGGTCCGTCGCTACGCTCCGGCCATTTAATTCATAGACGATCATCTTACTTTAAAATTTTCCACGTTTTTATTACGGTTTTTTGGCCATATAGCAAATCAAAAATGGTATTCTCACAGTTTGTAATAACTTGAATAATTTCCATCATTTTCTCATCACATGAACAAAATGATTGATAATCAAAAATCATTTACGTAATATAAAGCTAATCTATTTGTGTAGCTTTATTAAAATGGGATGTCGAGAAAGTGGTTATCGGTGAAATAGGATGTCGGAGAAAGGGATTCGGGGAAGTAAGCTGTCGGGGAAATGGGTTGTCGGGGAAATGGGCTGTCGGGGAAGCGGGCTGTCATTGAAATGGCCGTCGGCGAAATTGGTGTCGGATAAGTAGTTTTCGGCGAAGTTTACCGAATCCGATCCCATAACGTCGATTTAAACCTATCCCTCGAACAGCTACATAAAAGGCTGCACCTCACTGTCACTTCACTTCATACGTTACACATAACGATGAATGTATACTTTCAAAATAATGTGCGAGAACTTATCCGGCGGTCACACACTATTAACTGTAAACAATATATAAAACGGTAGTTGGGATGTAACGTTCCTTCTACATCATCAATAACCTAAAAATCAAATTTAAATTATAGGCCACGACCATTAGTACTTTAATCATAAATTGCTATAAGAGTGATTAAAAAGTCCTTATGTTAATATTTTTAAGAATGATACCCATACGCTTTATAGTTACAGAACGAGAAGCCTCAGTTATCCTTCGTTAAGCAAAGGAATTCAATGTGACAGTGGAGGTTACCAATCTATGACACCAGTTTCAATCTATCCTTCGAACAGAAATATAAATAGAGAACCCTTTCCGTGTATCATATGTTTGTACAACTCATACAACAGCGAAATATATATTTCAATATCCAACGGTCACTATAAAAGTATAAAATAGCAAATGGAATATAACTTTCATTCGTTTCTATCCATAACTTAAAAAAATCAAAGCAAATGGCGGACCGTGACTATTAGTATGCAACCATAAAAATGTTATAATAGAAATTAGAGAGTCCGTCCCTCTAGAATAATATTGTTGAAAATTAATTTACGTGGATTTCAGATCCGTAATGGGCGATATACACTTTATACAGTAAGCTTCAGCACAATATTTGATATCACTAACAAAATTTCATGTTCAGTAATAGTGTTTATGGCGCACCAAAATCTTTTTTTATATAAGTTAGTGCTTACAGCAAAAGGTGAACGATTTCTGGAGTTTTTCTTGGTCGTGTTACGTTACATTAAAACGTGACTCGTTATTGGCCATTTCATGTGAACACCTACCAATTCGGGGGAATGGCTAAAGCCATGTACCTACGTGATTTTTTGAAATTTTAGTTAAAATTCGTATCAAGTATGTTTAGAATTAGGGTCGGGTTAAGGTTAGGATCTATATAGGTAAAATTGCTTTCCCGACATTTTTTATTAATGGCCCAAGATAGGTTTAGAATGCCGTTTTTATGTTCTTGCGTTTTTTTTGTTTTTTGACTTCTTCGGGCTGATCCGTGTAAACAAAATTTCGCAACTCCGTTTGGTTGATTTTATGGTGTCCAGGATAGTGATATGAATCGAAAATCGATTAATCGATTAGTTGATCGAGTTGGCAACTAATCGATTGACTATTACAAACCCGATTTTAATCGATTAACCAACTAATCGATTAATCAATTAATCATATGGGCCGATTTTTGGAATTTATAAGTAGAGTGTATTTTTTTAAAACTTTAATGCTAAATAACTTTTGATCTACTGGTCCGTTTTGAATGATTTTATTACCAAAATGTTCGTCTCTTTGAGATGATTCCAACGAGCCCAAAATCAATCACAGGATCGTGAGATAATGCGCTGTCAAATAGTGACGCACCTAGAGGATGGGTTTGATTGGTTAGACATAGGTCTAACAATCAACCCCACTCTCTAGGTGCATCACTATTTGACAGCGCATTATCTCACGATGCTGTGATTGGATTTTAATGATTTGGGCTCTTGGAATCATCTCAAAGAGACGAACATTTTGGTAATAAAATCATTCAAAACAGACCAGTAGATCAAAGTTATTTAGCATTAAAGTTTTAAAAAAATATGCTCTACTTATAAATTCCAAAAATCACCCATATGTCAATTTTCGACTAATCGATTAATTGATTAACTAATTAATCGATTATTTGATTGGTTGATTAGTTGTCTATATACCAATATATGCGGCTATAAATATATGTAAAGATCGTATGTACAGTACAGTACATATCAGATATTTAGCTAATCAATTAGTCGATTAATCAACTAATCGACCAATCAATTAACTGATTAATCAATTAATTGATTAATCAATTAATCGATTAATCAATTAGTTGATTAGTTAAATATAATCAACTATTAATCGATTTTTTAAAAATTTTCAACTAACTAATCAATTATGATTTTTTGCCTGATTCATAACACTAGTCCAGGATTATGCGAAAGCATAATATGCGCATAATTTACAATTTTTTGCATTGCATATGCTTCGCATAATCAAGCAAAAAAAAGCATAAATCATGTGAATAAAATGTGATTGGTTGTTGGGAGTATGTTAACTTATGGTTTAAATCTGTAATTTGAGGTGGCAGAATATAAGTTCTGATGTAGAAAATGAATGAACTTAAATTACAAGCATAGTTGAGGTAAATTTTCTACAAATGTCTAAAAAACTCCAAAGAATAGAACTAATTACATATAGCATACAATAATAAAAATCGCATAATCGATCACATAATTTTAAATTTATTTTCATCCATTGCATAATCAACCCCAGTTTGCTCACATAATTTACCTCATCGCATTGCATAATCCTGAACACTCTAGTTGATTTACATGAAAATGTCATATGGGTACATGGCTTTAGATAACCCCAATTCAGGTAATTTTCTGGACCGTCTGGAAAGTAAATTTTTTGCAGATCTTAAAAATTGGCCAATCAGAATGCAAAATTTATGGCACATTACATCTGATCTCATTGTTAATATGGTGCAGATGGCTTTAACTTTGTACAAAAAATAGCTTTACAAAAAGGGCTTATCTATATATCTCTGGCCTCTTTAGCCAATCAAAGCATGAGAAAATCACATGACTAAAGTTCATGTATTAATCCGATCGCTGATACAAGGTCGAACGATCTTATCCTGCGCCCTGCGACATTACTGGATCCGGATAGTAGATAAGTAGATCTTGATCTTTTTTTTTCTGCACTTTGTTGTTGACTTTCATCTTTGGTGTCGTGGTTAGACTTTTTCCTGGTTTATTTTTTCTTTCGTGTTGCAGTTTCGATGTTCGGGTGTCATATCCTTTTTTTTTACTTTGTTTTTTTTGCTTTGCTTTCTTGCTTTACTCTCTTGCCTTGCTTTTTTGCGTGTTTGCTTTGCTTTTTATGACATTGTGTTTTTGCCTTCTTGCATTCTTGCTTTTTGCATTGCTGCCTTTTTGTGTTTTTTCTCCACTTTTGCGCTCTTGCTTCTTTTACTTTTGCATATTTGCTTTTTTGTAGCTTTGTCTTTCGCGTCCTTGAGTTTGGGCAAAATGATAAGTATCAATCTTTTTACTTTTTTTTTTTCTTCTTGAACTTGACTAACCCACTTTTTTGTTATAGGTTGGATCGTAGTTGGATTCGTAGTTGAAGTCGTATTTGGAGCCGTAATTTTGGTGTCATTCTGGGTGTATGTTTCATCAGTTTTGTGATTTCTTTGTTGTTAGTGTGGTTCATCGTCACTTACTAACACACTTTGTTTTATTCTAGGTTTATTCGTTGTTGAAATCGTAGTATTTCGTTGTCATTTTGGGTGTATGTTTTGTTAGTTTTGTGATTTTTTTTGTTAGTGCGGTTTCGTTGTTGTTCGTTGGTGCTCTTTTCATTTTCGTTTTGCTGTGTGGTGTAACATGACATATACTGCTAAAGGTCGCTTACATTGCTGGTGTTTCTTTTTGCCATTGGTGTTGTCGTTTGTTGGTGCTCTTTTCATCTCTGGTGATTTGTTCTTTGGGCCTTTTTCGTCTTTGACGTGTCGTTCTTGGTGCCTCTCTTCGTCGCTAGTCTTGTTGCCTTTTTCGTTGCTGTGCCGGTGCACCTTTTCGTTACTTGCTGCTAATGTCATGTATCATGCCATATTCCGCTAAAGGTCGTTTCATCGTGTGTAAGGTTAGGGTCAAAATTGGGACTTAAGGGTAAGATTAGAGTTAGGATTGGGATAAATAATAGCACGGGGTTAGTGTAGTTATACGGGTTTAGTATTAGGGTTAATATTAGAAGATGAAGTGTGCTTAAGTTAGATAGTAGCATGAGATAAGGGCAGTGTCATTAATCACCTGATTATTTTTTATCAGAGGCCTACCCCCTCCCTCTTCCTTAATATATAAATAGTCAGGTTCTTATATATAATTTTAACTTTTTTTACCCCCCTCCCCCCCTAAAAAATCACCTGATTTTTGTTACTCCCCTAATGTAAATGTAGATTTAGAATAATACATATTTGCAAATTATCATAATAAATATGCGAAGTTTTTTTTTTGAAATAATCAAGAAATCCGATTAAAGTGAAATATATAGTATAAAAAAATTGACAAGTTACCGAAAAATAAATTTTTTGGGCACATTCTTTAGGGTTAGGGGTTAAGATTAGAGGTTAGTTTGGAGTAGAGTTTATATTAAACAAGTATAAATAGGTTTTAGAGAGTTAAATAGAAACCCACATTTCATTTTAATCCGATTTCATTATGATCCGCAACAATAATAAATAAATATAACTTATGCATATATGCATATAATCGGTTCGATCATTGGAAGTTAGTGGTCGGATTTCAGGTTGCACAAACTCTTCTGATCAACTGATGATCCAGAAAGGTGCATCACGTGACCTTTGCTTGTTTTGATTGGTCAATAGGCCAGAGATATATAATTTATATATCTCTGGCCAGAGATATATAGAAAAGCCCTTACAAAAAATACTACTCCTCTTTTAAAAATTTATAAAATGCAAAATTAATTCGCAAGCTTTGTTCTTTATGATCTAAAGAATACAACTTGTGATTTAGATTTCAATTTAAAGCTAAACTGGTAGAATAGTAGCCTTTTAAAATTTTAAAAATGTAAATGCATATGTTTTTTAATTTAAGCCAATTAGAATGCTTTAATACAGTCACATAATTCACCTTTCAGATTGTCAAAAAAAATTTTCCTCAAAAAAAAAAAAAAAAAAAAGCTGAAAATAAGCTATTTGATTGGCTTATCCCATATCATATAATCTTTAAAAAAAGTGAACAAAGTCTTATAATTTCAGAGTTAAAACTATCTGCATCATAGCAAAATTTTTTTTGTAACTAGGTATCTTTTTACCTTTTTAGCTATTATGTACAAAATATAAAACGAACTTCTGGAACAGATTGAGAATAAAAGAATTTTTTACCCAACTATATAAAAATAGGATATTGCAAAGAGTATATCAAATCTACTAGTCAGAAAAATTCTGGTGCAATTTATTGATAGAAATTTTCTATTTGTTCAAGAATTTTAACATTTTCTTAAATTATCACTAATTACTACTATTGTTAGGGCAGTGTCATTAATCACCTGATTATTTTTTATCAGAGGCCTACCCCCCTCCCTCTTCCTTAATATATAAATAGTCAGGTTCTTATATATAATTTCAACTTTTTTTTACCTCCCTCCCCCCCTAAAAAATCACCTGATTTTTGTTACTTCCCTTACTACCTCCGCTTATAGATTTTAAATTCCACTTAATAAAAAGATAAAAAGATTGCTAGAAAAATATTAGGATACATCGTGCCACAATTTTGTGCTCTGGTTATAAAGGCATATAATTAAATTTTGGCAAGAAAAATCAAAATTTATCAAAATTTTGGCAAAAATAATCGAAATTTATTAAAATATTTGCAAATATTGTAAAACTATCCAAATAATATTTAACTGTTTTTGGCTAAGGTAAGCACAAAATTACGTGAACTGGTAGGTGTAATTTTTGTAAATTGCATGATGTTTATGAATTACATGTTAAGATCTTCTAAATCTTGTACAATCTATTTTGCCAATTAGATTTATTGGTCCAACCTAGGTGATGTTTTTAAAGATATAATATGATTTATTGCCTTTTCTAACCAACCAAAGCTATCAATATAGGCTAGAAGATGAGTTGGGGATGAGTTATACATTAGAAATAAGTTGATGAGTTGACTTTGGTAGAAGTTAAAACCAATTTCTTTAGTTTATTATATTTACCATATTAGGATTCCGAAGTTCAGTTCAGTTCAATAGAGGTTTAGGTTCAGGTTCAATGGACCTGAACCTAAACCTGAACCTGCTCTAAAAATTCAATACTGAACTGAACCTGAACTTAAAATTATTGAACATGAACCTAAACTTGAACTTAAAAAAAGTTCAGTTCAGGTTCAGTTCAAGGTTCATGAACATGTTCAAGTTCATAATATATGCATATGTTTATCTAAATCACAAAGTTAGAATCAATTAGTAAAATTTAGAGAATTATAGAAATTTGTATAATTATACAAATTTCTATGATTCTCTAAATTTTACTAAGTGATTATAATTTCTTGCATCAAATTGGCATATTTTATTTTATTTTTCTTAAAATTTGAAAAAAAGATGCTTAATTTTGGAAATTTTCATCAAAAATTCAAAATTAAGTATCTGTGACACAAATTTTAAAGAAAATAAAATAAATTATACTAATATAATGTATTTTTTGGTGCTAAACAAGTTTACTTAGATCAAAAAGTTATAATCAATTAGTAAAATTTAGAGAATCATGGAAATTTGTATAATTTTATTAATAAAATTATATAAATTTTTATGATTCTCTAAATTTACTAATTGATCATATCTTCTTGATTTAAGTAACTTGTTTAGCACCTAAAAATATATTATATCGATATAATTTATTTTATTTTTCTTAAAATTTGCATCAAAGATGCTTAATTTTGAATTTTTGATAAATTTTCCAATCTTTTTTTCAAATTTAAGAAAAGTAAAATAAAATATGCTGATTTGATATATTTTTTGATGCTGAACATGTTTGCTTAGTGCAAGAAATAGTAAAATTTAGAGAATTATAAAAATTTGTATATTTTTATTAATAAAATATACATGATCTTAACTTTTTGCACTAAGTAAACTTGTTCAGTATCAAAAAATATGTATATTTTTATTCATATTCAAACTAGTTTGCAAAATTTGGACTAGCCCATCCAAACTTATAATTGAGTTTAAGTTTAGTATAAAGTTTTAAATAATAAAATTTAGAGTTTGAGTCTGGTTTGAACCAGACCAAACCCGGACCCAGACCTAGAATCACAAGTTCATATGAATGCCAAACTGAACCTGAACATGTTCATGAACTTATAAACTGAACCTGAACTGAACCTGAACTAGCTCTAAAAGTTCAATACTAAATCTGAACCTGAACATGTTTTAAAAAATGTTCAGATTCATGTTCAATACTAAACCTGAACCTGAACCTGAACTTGACCTAAGTTCAGTTCAGGTTTATAGGAACACTATACCATATATATTTTTTTTTGTTACTGTTATTTTTTTTCTTCTAAATATCTAATATTCAAATACCCAAATATTTAGTTAAATGCCACCTAGTTTAAAAAAACTCTAAGAAGTTACCTGTTCGGTATGTTATTTACAAACCTAAGGTTTTTTAAATTCTCCAGATTCAAGTTTTTCAGATTCTCCAGATTCTTCTGCTCATCTCTTCCAACATATTCCTCTGTCTGTTATCTAGGGTTCCTCAAATTCAAATCAAATCAAATATTGGATCAATTTGAATTTGATCAAATCAAATTGATTCTGATTTAAATTTGATTTGATTCAAATATTTGAATTTGAATTTGATTTGAATTTGAATTTTTAATATTAATTTTTAAATCAAATCAAATATTTGTCAAATCAAATCAAATTTGGCCATATTTGAATCAAATATAGTCAAATTTGAATTTGAATTTGATCAAATATTTGATTCAAATATTTGATTCAAATATTTGAAGATCAAATCAAATTGCAGAACCCTACTGTTATCCACTTCAAGAAATTAAACAGCAAAATGATACAAAAGCCAATTTTTTAGAGGTTATTGATACTTATCTAAACATTTATGTAATTTAATTTGAAGGAAATAGAAAAAAATATCTTTATAAAATTTTTAACTTGAACATTATCCACAAAATGTTAAACAAACTCAATGAAGTTATTATTTAATTTCTAATAATTATATAGTTGATATTAAAATTTATAGTACAGATATTATTGCTAAAACTTGGTATAATACAGTGACAAGGTAATATATACAATATCTTGGAATAGTAAAGAAAAAAAAAGTCAGTAACAAGTGATGAATTTACAAGTACTATAAATTTTATTTAATAAATTAATTGGTTTAAGATACTATATATACAGTCAACCCTCCATAAATACAACTCATAGAGACAAGCCTACAACATGCATTTAGGGAGGTTTGCATTTAGAGAGAGCCAATTAAATTGCAGCTTTAAAAATTAGATTATCAAGTTTGTATAACTTCTACTAAAACTGTATAACCTGTTTTAAATACTAAAATTTGATTGGTTATATGCATTTAGAGAGATTAGTATAATATAAAATGTTATTCAAGAGAACATGCATTTACAGAATACAAGTTACTCCCGTTATAGTGAACTCCCGATATAGTGAAGAATTTTTTTGGAACAGATTCATTATTAATAAATCTTCGCCCTTTATAACAAAGTTAAATAGTAAACTCTTGATATAAGCTATAGTGAAGATTTTTGTAAACGGATGTAACAAAATGTCTCGCGTTATAGTGAACATTTTGTCATGTGATATTTATTGACCAATCAAATCAACGGATCAGATGTCATACATCATGTATGACAACTGATCCGTTGATTTGAAAAGACATTTAATTGAAATAAATTATACATAGCGAGTCGCTATGCTTAATTTATTTCAACTAAATGTCTTTTCACTCTAGATCTTGACTTCTGAAAATAAATGACGATAAAAAGTCACCTAATTTTATGAACTTAAATAAATTTTTTCTTTTTAAATTACGGCAGTTCATTCTTTTATTCTTGAACAACGATAATAGAACAAGAAAAATAAATGAAATCATTAAAATTTGTAGAGGCTTTTAAAAAAAAAATTAATAAAAAATAAAAAGCTCTTTTTTTTTTTTCTTTTTGAAGAAAAAAGATTTCATCTTTTGTTTTTGATTTGCATAGATTCGTTTTTTTTATTTAAAATGACTACAGTTAAAATACCAGCCTTTAATTTTTTACACATCGAAATTCAGTCTTTACATCCTCAACAACTTGTTGAATTTTATTTCGGTCATGTTATCCCTTATTTTAGAAACATGCCCCTTTTTTTTTTTATCAAATTTTTTCCATCAATTTTTTTCTTATTCACTTGCAACGGTAACAATGGAAGGATCTTCTGAAGGGCCGACAAAAAAGAAGCAAAAAAAAACTGACACAAAAAGAAAAAGTTTAATAGGTGCTTAGAAAACTGAAATATGCCGCCTAAAGCTAAAAGGTGTTAGTCAAATTAAACTAGCCGAACAGATTGGCGTTGCTGAAGCAACAATTTCCGGCATTGTTCGTGAAAAAGAGAAGTGGTTAGCGCTTGATTTAAATTCAACTAATGCTTATTTAAAATGACAAAGACCTGGAAAATTTCACCTGCTAGAAGAAGCACTTGCACTTTGGATATCAAGAGCAAATACTGCTCTACAAACAGTTACGGGTGCAATAATTCAACGTAAAGCAACACAACTCGCAGAAGCGCTTGAAGTGATAGGTTTTAATGCTTTTGATGGATGGTTTTCAAGATTCAAAAAACGGCATCATATAAAAGAATACAAGCGTCTAGGTGAAGGTGCAAGTGCACCTCTTGAGGATCTTCCCAGGTTTCACAGTGAGTTGCAGGAAATAATTAAATAATACAAGCCTGAGGATGTTTATAATGCAGATGAAACTGCATTATACTGGCATATGAAACCAGATATAACATTAGCAGATGGTCCGGTTACAGGAAAAAAAAAGCTAAAGATCGTGTTACTGTCTTACTTACATGTAATGCAACTGGTGATCACAAACTTCCTCCTTTGTTTATACATAAATATAAAACCCCTCGAGCTCTTAAAAACATTGATAAATCCACCTTACCTGTGTATTATTACTGGAATTGTTCCTCTTGGATGCAAACATCCATTTTTAACAATTACATTAAGCATCTAGATAGCCAAATGTGGCTTGCTTGTCGTTCAATCCTTCTTATAGTAAATGGTGCTTCAACTCATGCACTCGAAGAAGGCTTTACTCCAACAAATGTTAAACTACATTTTTTTCCTTCGCGCACAACAGCACACCTTCAACCGTGTGATGCTAGAATAATTTGGAGTTTTAAGGTTAGCTATTTTAATTTTTTTTTTTTTTTATAATTATTTACAAAGAATTATTAAATTATTTATTCTATATAGGCACATTATAAAAAAATTTTTTGTAAGGATCGTATAGAAGCTTTTGATTTTTATTTGAAATCTGGTGACCCTCCTGAAGAGTTAATAATCAAAGATGCAATCGATTTTACTGCTTCTGCATGGAAAAAAGTAACTTCAAGTAAGAAGCAGAATTAATTTAATTNTTAAACTACATTTTTTTCCTTCGCACACAACAGCACACCTTCAACTGTGTGATGCTGGAATAATTTGGAGTTTTAAGGTTAGCTATTTTAATTTTTTTTTTTTTTTTTATAATTATTTACAAATAATTATTAAATTATTTATTCTATATAGGCGCATTATAAAAAAATTTTTTGTGAGGATCGTATAGACTCTTTTGATTTTTATTTGGAATCCGGTGACCCTCCTGAAGAGTTAACAATCAAAGATGCAATTGATTTTACTGCTTCTGCATGGAAAAAAGTAACTTCAAGTAAGAAGCAGAATTGATTTAATTGACTACCGTATTGGCCCAAAATAACGGCCACCTGCGTGAGTACGTACATACTCCGTGTATGTTATTTCAAAATATTCAGAAATGATGCAGGTGTATTGTCATGCTGTTTAATGGGTGCGCATTAATTCAGGCGCGTATGGGCGTTAATTTGAAATTACATGTGCTATTTTAGGAATTCGAATTTCAAAATAATGCCTATGAGCGTTATTTCGGGTCTATTAGCTATGTTTAGTCGATTATTTGGGCTGCCATCAATAGAAATCAGGCAGATTAATATCCTAAAAAAAATTAATGCCTTAACTTTTCATAGCACATAGTTTTGACGGCGGCCTATTTAATCGACTAAATCTAGTTGTGATCAATTAAATTAATTTTTTAATTAACTAGACTAATTTTCTAACTCTAGAGACGATCCGTAACTGTTGAAGAAAAACTGGCATTTTGCCAGAGGGTTTTCTTGATGAATTATTTCCGCATAAGGAACCTGACCAAACCGATGAATCTGATATTACTAATAAAATTCAGAATTTGATTATGCGATTACCTCTTGACCAACCTATGGATGCACAAGAATACGTGATTTCTGACAATAACCTTATCACCACTGAGATGCCAACTGATGAAGAGATAATCGAAGCCATCAAGAATCATGATTGTATTGAGCCAGAAGAAGAAGGCTCATGTAAACCAATATTTTTTGCGGAGGCCTTAAGATTTAACCGTGGGATCCTGACTTTTTTTGAGCAACAGCCGGATGGCAGTTTTAAAGTCGGTGATTCTTTTATTCGGAATTTAGGGAAATTAAAAAAAAAAATAAATCTGAAAAATACCGCTTCCAAGCGTCAAGCCACCTTAGATACATTTATCTGCAGCACGAATTAGATCAAATGTTTTTTTTTTAGATTTTAATTTTTTTTAAAATTTTTTTCTAATTTCTTTTTTTTTTAAAAAAAAATTTACATTTGATTTAGCGTGAAATTAAAGATTGCAAGAGCAAATGCAAAAGCAAAAAACAGGTTGTACGAAGCTGATTAACTTGGAATTGGGTTAGCCAACTTTAGAAAATTTGAAGAAAACTTTTTTTTGATTTTTTTCAAATGAATCTATTTCATATTCAAATTTTTTTTGATAGTTGATTTTTTACAAATAAATATGTGAAATTTAATTGCCAGATGCTTTACTTCAAAAAAATAAGATTACCACTGCTAACGTTTCATAATATAATTGTGACATGACTAATTGGCGTTTCAGGAAGGATGCAATGGTTTTTTTGGTGCCATGACATGACCGATATTAGAATAATTATAATAGATTGGATATAAACAGTCAAAAAAAGTTTTTATGCGTAACAGATTTTTTGGGTACTTTTTATTCAATATAGGGGACATCTAAAGTAGAGCAGATTCTTATAATAGCGAATTAACATTAGGGTTAGGGTCATCATAGATAAAGTTAGGTGGGTTTTAGGTAATTATATATAAGCAAAATTGCCTTCCCGGCATTTTTAATTAATCCACCAAGACAGTATTTTCAGGTTTTTTGCTTTCTGCTTTGCCAAATTTCCATGATTTGATTGGTCAAATGTCACGTGATTCTGCACCACTTTAGACGCCCCCTTGATATAGTGTAGATTCTCATATTTAATTATTATCTTCACTATATCGAGAGATTCTCAATATAGTGAATCTCTCGATATAGTAAAGAAAGTTTTATAGCCCAAGGTCTTCACTATAACGGGAGTGACTTGTATAGAACATGCATTAGCACTAATAACATTTTACGGAATAGAAAAAAACGTGCATTTAGGGAGGTATTGCATTTATGGAGGTTGCATTTATGGAGGTCTGGCTGTATTATATTTATTAGAAAATGTATGTCTTATGTCCTATTTTCTATATTGCATCACACATCTTGATTTTGATTAGTTAATTGTAAATTATAATTTTTGAAGTTATTTTTTATTTTAATAATAACTCATAAGGTAGATATACCTAATTTAATGCACTTAAGTTTTATAATGAATACTATATAACATATTAATCAGAATCAGATGATTTTGGTACTATTTGATTCATCTCATCAAAATGAATAGAATAATACTAAAATCACCCAAATCTGATCACTCAATTATGAGATATCACATTTTAACAATTATCTAAAACAGCCCAATTTTGGTGCAGTACCTAATTTGGTACACTAAAGATCTCTAATAGTGAACTATTGATCCAAATTATATGATTTTGGTACTATTTGATTTGTCACAATAAGATGAGTCAGATGGTACTAAAATTATGCAATTGTTAAAATCCAATTACAGAATCAAAGATTGTTAAAGATTTTTTTATTTTTTAATATTAGTTAAACTAATAAATTTTTATTCAAAGTAAGGTGGTGACATATATTATGTAATATTATTTTACTATACCCCCTACCCCCTTCCCCCCTATATAAGAGCAATTTGATTGGCTATTATGAACTCTATATTTAACATAAAATATCAAAACCCCATTCCCTCTTAAAATATTATGTAATATCTGTTACTATCCTAATACAAAATCTTAATAATCTTGTGATTCTGTAATTGAATTTTACCAATTTTGGGCTTGTTGAAATCATCTCTTCAAGTTGGTCATTTTGGTAGTAAAATTGTCAAAAACAGACCAGTCTATTAAAATTTATCTATGATTTTATGCTAATTTTCAAAGATTATATATGTGTAAGTTATTTTGATTAAATAATAATTTCTTGTGAAGTATTGATTAGAATTATATGATTTTGGTACTATTTAATTCGTCTCGATAAGACAAATTGAATAGTACCAAAATTACATAATTCTAATCACTAGTTTGTAAGATATTAGTGTGCCAAATTAGGTATATTTATCTTATAATATTAATAAAAAATATTTTTAGATAATGCACTTATATACAAAATTTTATGCTGAACAAGTTTACTTAGAAGCCAAACAAAATTTATTTTAATAGAATTTTAAGATATAGTTAATTCTCTCTCTATACCAAAATGTATATTCTAGGGTTTTTGTTTGGTAGAGAGTAAGTTTACTTTATAAAGTTTGCATTCTATACCACACAGTTTGGTATATATCATTGGGGAAGTTTTTATAGTGCAGATCTGCGCAGATTTTTAAAAAAAACAATTATCAAAAATTAATGCAGATCTGCGACCCTGCCAGCAATTGTTGAAGAAATTTTTTTTATTTTCTGCGCAGATTTAATTTTCTGCGCAGATCTTTAACAATTAACAATTCAATAATCTGCGCAGATTATAAAAAATAAAAAAAATAACAAAAAGCGAATAATAAAAAATTACTATATGCTCGCCTAAATATTAATTTTTCATTTACTGTATTAAACCAATAAATTCGAATATTCATATACAGTATTTTAACAATTTAATTTATTACACAAAAAAATTAAAAAAAAAATACAAAAAAAAATTAAAAAAAAAAAAAAA
>QKWP01000027.1:443092-470406 GCA_003550325.1 Gigaspora rosea
AGAAAAATTTTTTAAAAAAAGTATTGTTATATTTGAAAATTGGTTAAATTTTATTAAATATTAAAGCTTATATGTAAAATATGATTAATTAGCTCTGATAAAAAGTGGATAAAAATTTTAAAAAGTTTATATTAAAGCTAATGTAACCTCTATATGTATTGTTCGGGGTCCTCTTGTTATATATCAAACTTTATGAAATTCTTAAAAAAATTTGTATTTATGATAGTTTCATGCTCAGATATTGAAAAAACTATAATTATGTTTAACTATTTTATAGAAGCACTACAATAGGAGATGGCAATTCTTCAAAACCTATAGTATATAAAATATATTCATATAAAAAAAGACAACTAGTAGACAACTTTATTATTATATTAATGAAATGCCTTTAACTTATTCTAAATAAAAATTTAAATAATAACTATATTTCATTTATATATTTTAAATATATACTTTACAAGTGCATAAGTCCAGGTGTAAATATTTCAATTATATTTCACTTTGCCCGTTTATTCTTCTTAAAAAAATTTAAACTCAACTTTGACTATTTGTTGTGTTTCTGGATCTTTTTTCTTAGTTATTACTTTGACTTTACTTCTTATTTTGTTTTTTTTTGCCCAATCAGGATGTGTAAATATATAGCCAATTCTTTGATACCTATCTCTTTTCTTATATATATATTTATATTTCTATTAAGCTAGCTGATATTTTTTTTTAAAACTCTTTCTATGAAAGGATACTGGGAAGCGTAATATATTTAATACTATTTAATTCTGGCTATGATCAGTCTTAGTACATGATTTTTATTCTATTTTTTATCTTTACTACTTATAGGTAGTCTGTACCTTCCTTATTCTATACTTGGTCTTTTTGAAAACACCCTTATTTTTACCATGCCTGTTCGGCGGTGTTATCAGTTTCAGCTTCATATGGCTTTCCTGGTCCACTTCATGTCCAGTCCACAGAATTCTTTCCCGATGCCCTATTCGGTACTAAGATTTCAACGTTCCTACTCGAAGTAGTCTTTAGTCCAGTCTCTGGTAGTCCATTTCGGCGGCCAGATTCTGGTACTTCCTTTCCATTCTAATCTTCCCAAAGGTACCGTACTAGCCTTCTTGAAGTTTCAGTCTTCCTTTAGTTTTGGGTAAGGGCAGGTCATCCTGAGCTCAAATCCTTCAATTCCTTTCTTTTATTTGGATATTATGACTTGCCTTTTTCATTCTTAAAACCAGGCTCTCTCAATGTTTATATTATTTGTTACGGATTACACCTTTTCTGGTTGTCCCAACTCTGTGGCTATACCGGTGACTGCTTGATGATTATTTTCAATTGTGGCCCTGGCAGAGATTTCGTTGCCCTTTGAACTTGAACCTGCGAACTTGTGATTGTGCCCTGGAGTGCTAACCACTGCACTATCGACCCAGGGCCTTAGCTAGCTGATATTCAAAACCCAGTTCTTGGTAAAAAAAAAAAAAAAAAAAAGGATAATAAAAAAGGTTTTTGGAGCAATGTAAAGTGAATTGTTTGAGATCTTGAAATAATTGGTAAGTATAAAAACAGGACTTTATATTTACAAGACAAACTAACTAAAACTGGTACAAGCACCAACTTGAAGTAAGTTCAAAGCCAAGGTTATAAGGTATAACATGGTTATGTGGATGTTGTTACATTTCATGAGCTAACAAAGACTTTCTTGTTAAATAGGTTTAAGAACATAATAAGCAAGAAAGGGTTTGGTCGATATTATTATGATTATCTAATTAGTATAACCATGTAAATATCATGGTTTAACATTTTATTAACATTTTTTATATCGCATTTATCACAAAAATTGGCCCATATAGGACAGTTCTTAGGGATAGTACAATCATATGAATAATTAGGATTAGCAGTTTAAGTAATAATATGTAAATTTGCACTACCATAAGAACTGTTTGTAGATCTGGCATAGATTTAGAAAACACAACAACACATGATCTAATTTTCTAATTCTGCCATATTCTAAACTAACCTTAACTATAATGCTAGCTATGCTGTATCGTTAAGGTAGTGCTAGTCATTAGCTATGTTGATAATGCTATATCAGTTGTTATCCCTAGATTTGCTTTCACTGTCTATCATCACATGAATGTGAGTTTATTACATCCAATTTCTTAGTAGTAAGTAAAAAAAAATTAGTATTTTAAACTTCAGAATTGTGCCTTTCTGTATGAAACTTTTTTTATTGCAAAGATCAAAGAAACAAGAAAATATTAAAATGTAAATAACACTTAAAAATGAGGTGCAACTTTGTGTTTATCAAAAAATTAACAACTAGATTTTGATGTCTTATATTTAAAAACCGAACTTGAATGTGCAGTGAGGAGCAACTTTGTATTTGGGTGTCCTCAAATACCTAAATCAATTGATCGGAAAGCGTCAAAAAAAACTGATCAAGTGAATTGCTGCTTCATTGAAAAAATCTGGAGGCGCAGATAGTTAACACTGATTGGCTAAACTATTTATTGATGGAATAAAAAAAGAGGTTGTTCAAGCACTTTGTTTATATCAGAGAAATTGTCAAAAAATTATTATGTTGCTTTTTATATTAGAAACTCTTATCACTAATAAAAAAAAATCCAAAGAACCCCAAAGGCATACCATGCCAATATTTATTATCTTCTAACTTTTATGTCAAATGCAGCGACTTCATTTTATTTTTTTATTTTTTATTTTTTTTTATTTTTTATTTTTATTTTTTATCTTTATTTTTTATTTTTATTTTTTATCTTTATTTTATTTTATTTTATTTTTTATTTTGTATTTTTATTTTATATTTTTTAATTTTATTTTTTATTTTTTATTTTTTTTCGAAGCTAAAAGACGCAAAAATTTTGTAAGTATTATAACAACATATGTATTTGTAAAGTCCATAAAGGGGAAAGTTGAAGCACTTGGTGTTGCCGAAGGAGTTATATTGTTTATTGGATAGTCGCCTTTTTTTTCTATGTTTTGCTGAAAACATAATGATAATAAATAAGCAAGGAAGTCTGCTCAAGTAATGATCACAATCATTATTTCGATCAATTGAAATAATTGAGCATTATCTCAATCACTATCAAATCACATTGAGGAAGTTGCTCGAGAACACCCTTTATCTAGAAAAAATAATAAAAGTAAAGATTTTTGAACTAGATCTTGATGTTATATTTAATATTTGAATTTGAATATAAATACATTTTAAATATTATAGTTTAGGCTATAAGATTCAATATTTACAATGATTAAATAAATTCATTGAATAATTCGAATAAATAAAAAGAAAAAAAAAAATATCTTGAAAATCGTAATTTTGTAAGTTTCATGTTAAAAACAACACTCAAGTTTGGATCAAAATTTCAAGCGGTGGTTACGAGTCTGATTTTGACGGCATTACTATGTGAGTTGGTTGAAAAGAAATTTTAGAGAAAAATGGGTACTTTAACTTACTTTCAACCTATAATCAATATGATATGGGGCCTTTGGCCTTGAAAGATTTTAAGAATAAAAATTATAATTTCTAGCCATCCAATAATCTAATTCAAATAAAATTTTTTTTTTTATTTGTAGAGCTCAGTGAGTTTTACAAAATAAAAAAAAAAAAGTTTATTTGAATTGAATTTCTGGATGGCTAGAAATTTTAATCTTTATTCTTACAATCTACATAGTCCCGTAAGGTCAATTTCAAGGCAAAGACCTAACATCATTCTCAATATAATTACAGAATTAGCAAGTGATCGTAATGTTGCTCAACATTAAATTTATGACGTAATTGAAATTTTCTCAAGCACCATCTTTGATGTGATTAATTAGCGATCTGATTAGTTAAACATCATCGTCAAAAAATAAATAAATGAAAAAATAAAAAAAATGAAAAGAAAAAAAAAACAACGAAAAAAAAAAAAAANCAACGATAAATAAACGAAAAAATCAAAAAAAAAAAAACATAAACAAGAAGCAAATGCAAGGATCTTCGAAAATATTCTGGCGAGGTATCAACTTCAGCAATCCTTGTAGTCCCATTTACTAACTTCACCAATTATAATATGTTACTAGCTTTAGGTCTTCGTTGTTTTGGGTTGTTGTATTTAATGAAGAGATTGTTAACAAGAATAGTTGAACTTGTTGCCATATCAGATATTGGTAAAAGCTAAGAGATGATCAACAATTGATTTTGAGCTTCCCGATTTGTTTTATTGTTCATAAAAAAACATTTAGTGCGAGAAAGCGATCTCTTTGAAAACTCAATTGATTGTAGAATTTTTCATGACAGGTATAAAAAAAGGTGGTTTGTTGTAAAAAGTTTGTTTGATTTAAATGGCATGATCATTTCAATATTTTTTACTATATTTGCGTAATAAGCTTTATCCGGCAGCTTATTATGATAGTGCTTGCCAAATAACTCGAGTTATTGGCTGCTTCGCATCCAATAACTATATATCAAACTACGCATATTTATCTTAATAATGATTAACCCGCTTGACTAATTTAAAATATTTTCCGCTAAATAAATTTTATTTTCCATCATTTTTACTCATTGATTAAGCGTTTGAGAACACCCTAAATTTATCTCAGGTTACTATTAAAAAAATGTAGTAAATTTGCCTATAAGGCCAGTTTCCCAGAAACTAGCTTAATTCTAATTTAATTGAAAAATATAAGCGCACACATCCCCTATATTTTTGACAGTTAGGAATACTATATAAAGTATATATCAGATTTATTAACGAAATTTCTCTATGAACGATTATTTACAAACTATTAATATCAAAATAAAACGAAAGAACAAAGAACAGATTTGCTTTCCGATTAAAGATCTAAATGAATTCAACAACGCCGCATTATACGTGCAGTCTTTTCAGTTTACAGTATATTTAATGTCAATATAGGGGCACCGGTTCTTGAAAGTTACGAACTGGCGCTAAAGTTCTGCAATTTGAGTAAAATAAATCTTTGTTTATTTGGCATTACATTTTGCAAAAAATTCATTATTAATTATCCAATCTAAATTACCCTATTTTAACAATTCACAAAAAAAAAAAAAAAAAGTTATGAATCTAGCACTTAGATTGACGAAGTATTTTATTTAACCTATTGTATTTAGTAAATCTGGTACAGTACACAGTTTTATTCTGGGTACAGTATCAGCAGCAATTAACTTTTTGATTCGCTAAAGAGCTAAATACGGAATTCTATGCAGTTGGATTTTATCAAACAAGAATCTAGTGAAAATGGTAATGTTCATAAAGTACAATCACTAGTATTCCCGATGATGAATTTGATTACATTTTTTCCCGAGATCACAAATGTTTCTTTGAAAGAATCTTCAAAGATATTTATCTGAAATACTCAGAGTATTAAAGCTAGGAGGTTATTTAGAGGGGAGTTTTTTTTTTAGTTTTACAGTATACTTTACAGCAAGATGTATAGATCCGAAATTATATATATTAGGTTGGATATCACTTTAATCATGATGATGTTAATATTGGGGCCACACTTACTCTATTGAATAAAGCATGTAAGTTTATTATATACTTTTAAAATTTATATTTCGAAATATTTTCTCAATTTATTTATAATCCTTTAGAGATGTCGTGGTATGAGGCAAATGGCATCAATTACGATTTCATATTACATTTTGAAAATTATCTTGAAAATATTGGAAAAGCTGAATCTATTACGCATCAAATAGGAATTTATAATGAAGTTGCTTTTGTCATATTTTAAAAGTGTGAAAGAAGTTATGGCACCTTTATGGGAATTTCATCTAAAGAATATGACGATTTGATAAACGAGATTGTTGAAAGGGAATTTTAAGCATTGTAGTAAAGTAGATCTCAAACGAAAAGAGTATTTGCAAGAAATAAGAATATTAATATTCATGACTGAAACAATAAGCATTACCTTTTGGGATTTTTTAAAAGAAGCACTGGCGCTATTTATAGCAGAAAACTTTAGTATAAATCACTTTGATTAAAATACAGTGCTTGCTGTACATTTATCATAAAAGTCGTGGTTGAAAGGTAAATTTCCTAGTAAAAATTGTCGGAATGTAGCAAGCTTACAATGAAAAGTTTTATTTTACTAAGTAAGCTTTTCTTGTGTTCTAATGAAAGTTGTATAGCAAGCTATTCCAGTTCTATTAATCGCAGAATTATTGAAATTTGATTAGCATATCTCGAAGCATTGGCAATTTCTACACAATCACTATACGAAAGTAATAATAACTTTCCTCTAATTTTTACCGAGTTTTATACCTTTCAACTTCGATTTACTTCTTAATCTAATTCTTTATTTACTTATATTTTACGATTATACATTCTTCATTATCTTTTTTGCAATCAACAGGCCAAGATTATTTCATTTTACTTGCCATAATAAACTCCTCTAACTATAAGAGCTTTAAATTTCATTTTGGTTTTGATTTCGCTTTTTGTCAGGGTTCAACTTTTGTAAAAGTTTTTTTTTTTTTTGTCAGGGATTTAGTATCACCTTTTGTCATATTTTGTTACGTGATCTTATTATCTGTTATTCGAATTATAAACTATCGACATTCGAACATTCAGGCAAAATAATAAATATTGGAAATAAAAAAATTTTTTTTAGATGCTTTTTTTTTTTATTCTATAATAAATAAATAGAAACTTGATATCAAAACAAGCGAAAAAAAAAAAAAAAGATAAGTAAATAGAAATAAATTAAAAGTCAATAACACTTATAAATTCTTTATCTTCCAAATCCAAGAACTCAGCTATTCTAAAACATTTTAAAACATTTTCATCTACATACTTGTTAATTAAATCATTAACCGATAAACCCCAAGAAAATTCACAATCATCAGAAATAAATAAAGATAATGGACGAAGACCAGATTTTGATAAAATTCTATATTTCCAATTTTCAAAAAAAGATTCTATATCATGAAAAGAAAAAGACCAATTTCCATCAAAATTTAAAATGGAAAAATTTTTTGGAGCTTTATCAACAATAACTTTTAAAATATTTTCAGCATTAATCATAATATTATCATTATTATTATCATCGATTAAATCTTTAGCACAAATCTTAATTCCAATTAGATTTGTACAAATAGATAATAATTGTGCAAAATCTTCGATAATATCATCAGAATACCAAATGGTGACGAAATTGAGAAAATTAGAAGATCTTGAAATAATCCTAATGAAATCTTGAATTTCTTTATTATCTGGTGGGGTAGCAAGTAATCTATTCCAATAAATTCTTCGAAACTTTGATGAAGAATGATCAATAAGACATTTATAAAATCTAAAAGGTGTAAATTCATCACGAAACACATCTAATACTTCAAGATGAGGTAAAACCATGTTACAAAGCCAGAACTTTCTTGGTATTTCAGAAGTAACATAAATTTTTAAAACTTTAAGGAATGTAAAAGATGATAAATGTTCGGTAGAAAAATATAAATTATTATAAACCTTAATATAAGTTAAAGATTGAGCTTGAGAAGTAAGAGCATCTCCAATATGAATTAATTTTTCAACCATTTCACCATTATCAGTACCCAAATCCAAATGAATTAAACGATGTTGTAAAGTAATTAAAGTAGCCAAGCCTTGATTGTCTTCTTCACAAGGATAAACACGAAGCCTTTGAATCTTTCGACAAAATTCTGCAAGACAAAAAAAATACCTTGCAGAGTCCTCAGTACTACAATCCAGATCCGAAAGATAAGATAAACATAATCTTGCACCAGGCATATACATCATAGGAAAATCTGGGAGATCAAGAAGTCGAGAGATCGAAGACGCCTTTGACATGTATAACTTGTATAATTCATGTTCCAATATATTAGCTCGATAGCCCAAAGCCAAATCATTAAGTCGATTTTGATCTTGATTTTGATCATTTGATAATATTACATGAATCATTCCATCGATTATCCAAGAAGCTAAGATTTGACAATAACTAATATAATTAAACAAAGGTTGACGATGAGAAGTAAGATAAGAAGTTGCAATATCATTACTTAACAAAGTTTGACGAGACTCATTGGATAAACATGATAAAATTGTTTTAATAATAGTAGGTTTATATACAAATGTTCCACCATCGTTCCAAGGGCAAGCCCAAAATAAAGGAATAGCATTTTTACACCAAAGTCTACTAACGAATATACAAGTATTTAAAGATTTTCTATCATCTTTGTCATCATTCCTCAAATATTTAAATATTTCGTAAAGACAATCTGCTAAAAGTTCTGGCATGAATAATAATAATTTTTTTTCACTACATTGGCAAAAAAAGAAAACTATAAATGTAAAATTTATATGTGCGGAGCTTATTTATAGAATGCAACTATGACGATCATCATTTGTAGATCAGTGACAGTGATTTTACCCCAAATTTCCTGGTCGGATGCGTCGGATCTAGGACAGACATTTAGCCCTAGTTTGTTAGTAGCTTCTATAGAAAAATTATTAGCTGGGCATTTCTTACTTAATGAATTGCTATGATTTCATTAGTAAGAATTTTAATGACCTTGGGCAAATTTGATCAATTCCGATCCAGCCAACCAAGATTCCGATGCACTCCGACCGACCTTCCTGTATTAGTTATTATATAGATATTAATATAATATTAAAAGTATATATTTATATATATTTATATATATTTATATATTGATCTGCTGGGATTATATCAGATATTCATTTATATGCTGGGGTTATTTACAATTATATGCTGGGGTCGTTTACATTTATACGCTGGGGTTATTGGTTATTGAACTACAGTAGATAGACGTTTTCTCGCAAACCAGAAACGGATAATCTAAATAATGGCTGGGTTTAAAATATATAATACTAGTGTGATGGATGGGATGGGTGGTGCAAAGCACGAACCTCGCATCACCCCAAAGATCAGTTACGTATTTTACGTATGTTTAAGCCAACGTCATAATTCCATTGGTTATTTTCTTTTATTTGAGCAATATTAAAATAATATTTTCAAGATTTTTTTTTTTTTTTTTTTTTGTATCAAACTTCGTATTAAAGTTACAAATATTAGAGATTTTTCTGCAAGAGTTTCCGTTATTTTATATGAAGCAAGAAAATATAATGTAGAAATTGGAAATCCTTCAATTAATTATAAGAAAGTCGATGTTGAAGACAAAATAATGAAGCAATGAAACAATATTTTATGAAAAAATATATTATTTTGTTTATTATAAAAATAACACGCAATTATGAGTTTTTTCTGCAATAATAACAGATAAATATGAAAAAACGTATTTCAATAATAAAGACAAATATTAAGAAAAATATGGAATACCTAACTTTGTTTTAATAAAAAATTTATGAACATATTTTACAATCAAAAAAATGTTATTCGAAAAAATATTTTTTCTGTCAATCGCTTCTAACCATTATATTAAGACACCTGAATCACAAGAAGTAATATATCAGTGTCAATTTTAAATTCCATATTATCTAGTATTTGTTTTTCTTTAAATATGAGTTGTTTGATAACAGGCAAACTGACCCATTGACTAGTCCGATATCATTTAGTATCATTTAGAAGAATTATAAGAGACAAATAAGTTAGTTCAAATAATTTAATGAATAACTGATTAACCTGTTTTTAAAGTGCATAAAAATTGACATAATTATTCTAAGTAACTAATAGTACGAAGATATTGTTGAGATTCGTTCAGGTACTGCAGTTTTCTAATAATTGTATTTTTTTCAATTTTTACGTCCATCTGGAAATTTGTTTAACTCTGGTCAAATTTGCAGATCATTTGGCTGGGAATCATTTCCCAGGGTCAGATCTTCTACGATTACAGGGGTAGCAGCTATCTTATTGGATGGTCAATTGTCACGTTTTCAATTTTCTCAGTATTTTATTTTGTGTATTTGACATGTTTTTTACTATTTTTAAACCACTTTACCCACTTTCATTAAAACACACGATTCGGAGAAAATATAATGTTAATGTTTCGAGACCAATACATTTTAGGCAGACTTGAGGTCTACCGGTCCTGCAAAAGGGATCAGTTATGGAATTTGTTTTTTAAAAAAGCATCTATAATGTTAATGTGTTGGATCTGAAACCTTTTTGGCCAAATTCAAAAGTCTCAGGTTTCTTTCGAAACCGCATCCGATCATCCGAAACCCTGAAATCTAAAACCTTATCCAAAACTACCCAAAACCTTTTCAAAACCCTAAACTATTAAAATTTTAATTTTGTATAGTATACATAATTTTCGGAGCTGAGCGGAGGAATTTAAGTCCAGACAATAGGTAAGAAAAATTCCGTATGGTTCAACTTTAGTTCAAAATGTAATAATCAACAAGTAATCAATTAACTTTTAGCAATATAAACATATTATTCTTTCAAATTGATATATACATTTATTACAAAATATTATTACTACGGTTAAAAAAAAAAAATTAAAAACAAAAATTCAACAGATTATTCTTATAATTCGGCCATATCAGCTTTTAAGTATCTTTATAAATGAGCATAAATTTTAAATGAAAATTTTCTTATAGCTGGATTATATGTCGCTTTGAAAATTTAACTTAATGAGAACTAATTTTTGTAATATTTAAGAGGACAATGCTTTATATAACTAATCATAATATAATTACATCATTTAACCTCTAAGAACTGATATCACAGAAGTTAAAAGCTTTACATTTTTATCGAATGCATAAATAAGTATATAATAGTTATGCATTTGTATTAATAATGTATTTTAAATTCATATGGTGTAAAAAGCCTATACTCAACAGTTACACAGAAAATTTCAATTTTTAAACAGCTATAACTTGTTTGCAATATAAAGTGGCGCTCTGGAACCCAACAGATCCTATTTCTCTAGTTCCATTTATAATAATGACTGATCATTTGATTTGTTTTGATTTCACATTAATAAAACAAAACAAATAGCAGCTAGGTTAGAATTAGGTTAGGATTTAGCCAAGTAATGGCTAAAAGCATCTTCTAACCCAAAATTTTGCAAGGAATTTTTTTTTTTTTGTTATAATAAAAAAGACAGTTTTTATAAATCAAATTTTATTTAATTCTGCATTCTAATTGGTCAAAGGTTCAGATTATAGTTTCAAGTTTAGGGTTTTGAGGTTTTAAATTTTTTTAAAAATTTGAAAAGGTTTCAGATTTAGACCTACTCAAAATCAGTTTCAAGTAGGTTTCATTTTGAGTTCCACTCTGGTCACAACTAATATTTTTTTTTAGCAGACTTGAGGTCTACTAGTTTTGATTGAGAAATAGTTATAAACCCTCCTCACATTGTTTTAAAAAAGTATTAATATTTACATGCTTTTAATTAGTATAGTATTTTTACAAAAAATCACAGGTTATACCATTTGTGTAATTGGCTAATTGATGTAGATTCAATTGTGATTATTGATCAATCAAATTAATTAAAAATTGTTTCAATATATAAATCTGCAAAAAAATAAATTTATTATTAATAAAAGTAAAGCATTTTTAATAATAAAGTAATTTTATTATATTTTTCTACCATTAGATTTTACTAAAAACACATTACATCTAATACGTTACTACTCTATAGTATATACTACAGTTATTAAATCATATCATCAGATTTATTATACTATATATTAGATTATACAAACTAATAAAATTGATTCTCATTATCTAGCTGGTCACTTTTTTAGAGAAGTTAAAATTTTTTTCTATATAAAATTTTTTTATTCTTGTATGAAAGAAAATTTATAAAAATTTTTTATATTAAAAAATTTTTTTAATATAACATTTTTTGCTGGCTAGCTGGGTCCTATTTGTTTGTTCCATGTAATAAGAATCAACTAATTTAATTTGCATGGCCTTAGAGGTAGTTTGATATATGTGTTGTAGTTCAGGTAAAATAAATTATATTAAAGTATTTACAATGTGTAGCCTGTTTAATAAAGTATAAAATTTTGTGTTAGTATAACACTTACAGTTTATATTGTTTGGCTTCATAATTTAAATATAGTAGAAACTCAATAAACTCTGCCAATTACCAAACACCCTACCTTTGTTCTTACAGAAACTTTCTAAAAAAAGCATTAAGAAAAGATTTTCTACTAGAAACACTCAAAATGAAGAACTTTTGCCTATAAATAGAGTGTTTTAAGTTTAAACTTATTATAGTTAAGCAGATAGTAAAATTGCTGGTTATTAGACTACAATCATATATCAAATTTTCAAATGGCCATATAAATAGTTTGTATTACAATTATTTTAAAATCTATTAGATATGAGTTTCTCCTATGTTTTTTTAATTGCTTATCTAAGGGACATGTCAATATCATCTAATAATTTTTTATCAGAGGCCTACTCCTTTCCTCTTCTTTTAATATATATTTGATCAGATTCCTTGTACAGTAGTATATATAATTTCAACTTTTTTTACCTCACTAAAAAATCACCTAATTTTTGATACCTCTCTAATGGTATGATGTATATCATACCAATATTTGAGTGCATAAGGCTGTTATAAACTCTGTAATATTAAAATGTTAGACACATGTAGTTCTTTTAACAAGTCAGATATTGTCATAGGTTGTATTATTTTTTGATATTATTTCTACAAATTGTAAAATCATATCAAATATGTTATAAAGGCTAGCATTTTTAAAATGTAATACATATTGTAAACAGACCAAGGACAATAGCAATATACTTAGATATATTTCTATGAATTGTAAAATTTATCAGGAGTATTCAGTATTGAAAGTATGAAATATGGCTATATAAAGTATCAGAAGAATTTTATATCTATCTGTTGTATTCACTGAGTTGATTGATCTTATTTAGACTTTTATACTAATTCTCTCAATTTTTTATATTATTATTACAATCTTTAGAACTTTTTTTATTCTTGTCAAATGATAATCTTAAAAAATGTGTTATACTGAACTGAAACACTAGCGTAAGTATATTTTTCTTTTTATAATTCTATATATTCTGTAAAAATCATCAAGAATGTTATATAATTTCTTATAATATCTGATATTTCACGTATATCAATAGGTTTATGATATATATATTATTTGGATGTTTCAGATGTTTTGGTGATTCAATATAAAATTTAATTTTATCAGCTTCTAAAAATTCTTTTTTTTATTGTCAGAATGTTCTATTTAATCGATCCATATAGAAATTAATGCATTAACATTTTGGATTGTAGGTCATTTTTTCATATTTAATTCCACACATCGCTTGGCTAATTCAATATAACAATCGAGGTGTACCAGATGTGAATTCTGGTCTTAATCCAAAGTAAATTTTTGCCACAAGTTCTTTATCTAATTATAGCTATCGAACATCATTATTTTAGTTGATATTTCCATCACAAAGATACCCAATGCATAGATATCAGCTGCTTGTGTATATGGCTGTAAAAACTCTGGAGCTATATAAGGTAAAACTCTGTATATTTCTTTATTTGTATTAAAGAATCCCAAGTTGGTAATATACGCATTATCCAAATCGTTTTGCAAAATGTTTCCACTATGAAGACCTCGATGTTATAATTCTTGTAAATGAATTGCTTCAAGATCTGATGTTATGCAACTTAATAATTTAAATTTTCCTTTCTATTTCATTTGCGATACTTCATGAAGATTGTTATACAAAGATCTTTTCTGCATATTTCAAAATAAAAAGATAATTTCTTGAATTATCTCTTGATAACCCGTAGCACTTTAAGATCAATGGATTTTTATGTCCAATCTTACAAAACATTTTCAATTTTAAAAAAAAAAACATATTAACAATAACAATAACACAAAACATTAATTCAAATATTAAACGAAATATATGTAAAAAAATCCTCTAAGTAATGATTGGGTTCGAACGTGTCTTGAAAGAGAATTCAGTTTAGATCTTTTAAATTGTTTATGACAATTCAATCTATATTCAATAAAATAGATAGATGAGAATAATTAAAAGTTAAATAAAAAAATCGGACAAAACCCCTCTTTTTTTTAGAAATGTATAGCCATTATATTTGGCTTTTAATGCAAAAGAATCTTGGCATTGAGTTTATGTAGATAATACGTGAATGCCAACCAATCAATTTCGAGTTTGATTTCGTCGTCGATAGTCTCAAAACGTTTCATCAAATTTCCGGACATAGCCAAAGGGGAACTACCGAGTTAAAATATATTGCTAGCCCCAAGGAACAATATATTGGGGCTAAACCTCTGAAATTCTTCATTAAAATTATTCAACTCTGATGTCCCCAGATGGATTAGTTTTAGACCTTTTTGTTGGTAGTGGAACTACTGGACATGCTATTTTAAAATTAAATAAAAGAAACCAATAGTAATCGCACTTTTATTCTCATCGAGACCGGAAATGAGGAAAACCAAGACAACTTCTGCCACACGCTCCTCCAAAAGCGTCTTCAAGCGGCTATTACCGGCAAATGAGCCGATAAAAAAGAGCATCCGCCTTTAAAAATTTTCAAAATAAGATACTTCAAAGGTTTTTGACGTAAAAAGGAAAAAAATATATAGATATCAGATATTATAAAAATATGAAATAACAAAAATTTTTTGTTATAACAAAGAATACTAATTAACTTATATTGTTAGATACAAATGTTAACTTAGAAGTGATAAAGCATATAGATCGTCACAAATTTTTTATATGTGCTGTAAAATTTTTTTGAAGAGCGAACTGATTTCTAAAACATATCATATTACAAGTTATGTACCCAATCAGGGATGTCAAGTAGTCACGGGTGAATGAGGACTTTTAGAGACTAGTTCAGAACCGGTCCGAAAACAAGTCTAGGTGAGATAATCAAAATGTAATTACGAGTCTACCGATTTTATTAGGCAAATACTGCACTGTACGTACTGTACATATGTATTAGCGAAGGTAAAAACATATGAAAGTCTTGATGAGCATCACACCTCTTCTTAGGCACACATCATCCAATAAACATCATTTCACGTATGGGGAGATTCTTTTTTTTTTTTTTTTACTGCAATTTCATTATTTACTATCTATGCAAAAGTATGGTGATTTTTCTCAAAAGGGATCACAAAAATACGGATTACCGTTAACAGCAATACAATTAATTTTATCATAGGTACGTAATAAACTAAATAAGACTTAGGGTCCTTTTATAGAATGTCATCGATGACATTTATCAGAATAATGACATGCAATAGAATCATTATTTCGAAATTTCTATAAATAAGTACGTAAAAAAAAAAATAAATTTGTTTTTTTTTTTTTTGATTAAAAAAATTCTCTAACAATGGAAAATATATACGTTGATAGTAATGTTGATCCTAACGTTTTTGATGAAAAAGTATGCTATATAGAATGCATTTCCCCATCCGCCACCATTGTAAATACGTCAGAAGAAGAGAAACCAGAACAATTAAAAAAACAGAAAGATATTCAAGAAACACTTACATCTAAATCAACTAATAACAAAAATGGAGATAATCGTAAATTTGAAAGGACCTACATTAGTGGTTTCGAGAAACCAAAAGTCTATCCGGTTACATTCGTGAGTGATGATAATGTTGAGTGCATCAAATTTGATAGTATGTACTTAATAAACATCTTAATTGATATTTTTACAATATGTTTATCACAAAAATGTAATTAATAATTCGTTTAATGTTTTACAGGTGAATCTGCAAAACGCAAAGAAAAAATTGCTGAGATTACTCCAGGCTGGTGCGAATAAAATGGCATCATTTATTAATTTTTTGACAAATGATGTCATTAACAATATAATATCACCTGGATTGAATGCAATGAGAGTTTTAAATTAAAAAAAAAAAAAAAAACATACTGTAGTAAAAAGAAGTTTGTTTTGTCAAAGAGACATCTAAGTTTAAAGTTTTAAATTTTTTGTTTATTTGTAATGACGCTATTGTGCTATTGTATATATTGTATATAAACTTTTAAACTTTGTTTTTTTTTTTACATCATCATTTATTTTTTGCTCAAAATTTATAGTTTCTTGGTTCAAATAAAGATGTCATTTGATTGATTTAAATTTTTTCATAAATAATCAATTTTTTGTTTCTAACTTGTAATTAAAAGAAAAAAAAATGAGTCAGCACAATATAATTCCTGGTGATGGCGCAGTTAGTAACAGTATTATTTACGGTGGTAATTTTTTCATGGGAGGAAATATTGTTTTTGGGGATGGTAGTTCCCATGTTGAAAATGAAGAATATGGTATTAAAGAAAGTTCAAAAAATTTAGATGATGAAATTATGGAACATAACGAAGTACAAAAATTTTCAGAATCGGATGAAGATATGTTACTTTCTGAGAAAATTTCTTGGGATTCGGATTCTTGGTATAGAGAAGATTCTCCATATAGTTTTGATGGCCCAGAAGACGGTGACAACGACGGTGATATTGAAGATGGAGGTATTGACGATGACGAAGAGATTGATAATAATATAGAAGACGATGAATATGTGGTTGAAAAAATTGCAGGCCATAGATTTAATAATGATGTATATACACATCTTTTTTATTATTTTATTATTAAAAAAAAAAAAATAAAATTTTCTTAATGATTATTATTACTTACTTATTTTCTAGGGTGAATTGGAATATTTCATCAAATGGGACGGTTGGGAAGAAAAAGATAATACGTGGGAATTGTCCACACATGTGTAGGTGTAATGTTGAGACTTAGTTTTATACATTTTATCATTTTTGTTAATAAATTTTTGTTAATATAATTAATAGGTTTGCGGAAAAATTAATTAATGAGTATTGGAAAGCATTATCCGTTAAAAAACCGTTCAATTCTGAACCTCAGAAACCAATGAATTCGACTAAACAAGATTTATCGTCAAACGATTTGGATGTTGAAGTTCGGAAAAGATCAAAAAAAAGAAAACCCAAGACTGTCATTTTAAGCAGCGATGAAGAGCATTCCAATAAATCAAAAAAAACTTCACAAAATGTCAAGAAATCACCACGTGCCACACTTTCACAATCAAAAGAAAGTTCTGAGAATAATGAACCTAAGGAAAACGAAAAACCGAAAAACAAAAAAAAGAAAGAAAAACAACCTAATGTTGAGGCGAACGATATTGAACCGGGAACTTCTTCTGATTGGGAACGTGATATCGGTGATATTGAGTCCGTAGAATTAAAGGATGAGAAACTTGTCGTTTTCATAGCATGGTATGCATTTTTCTTTCTTTTAAAAATAAAAGTTAGATTGATGTTTGAATGATCAATCTTTTTTATTTTAGGAATTCTGGAATGAGAAGCATGCATCAAGTAGAGGAAGTGAATAAAAAAGCACCACAAAAGGTAAGATTTCTGTTTTAATGTTGAATTCATTGATGTGAGCGTTAATGTTAATGTTAATGAAAATATATTTATTATTTTTATAATTTAGATGCTTAGTTTTTATCAACATCATCTCAAAATCAAAAAGTTTATCAGAAAGAGAAGTTGGTATTGTTTTTAAACAATCAACTTTGGCTTCAGATTTTGAAATATAATAAATTTTTACCCATTCTTTTTTTATTGGCACTTAGTTTGGCATTTAGTTTGGTACTCAGTGTTGGTAATCGATTTTTTTTTTTACATCAATAATTTTTATATTACTTTTACACCCTTTTTGTCACTAAGATCATATACTTTTACTTGTTGATATTTTGCATTGTAAAAATTTGTTAAATGAAGCTATTACAAATGTTTTACTATAAATTTTGGTTTAAGGCTCTTTTTCGTTATTCATAATATTATATTATCAGTTATAATTGGCATTACTTAATACATAATGTAAGATAGAAATCAAGAACGTATGACTAATAAAAAGAAATTTCTTAAAAGGCTTTTCCTTTTATTCTAAATATAACAAATATAAATTTTCTTCATTTATACAAACGATAGTATGCTTTATTTATTTTGCAAAACTTGTATGATTACATATCAAACATTGCAAACCGCCATAATAATTTGATTGATAAAATACAAAGTTCTACGTCAAATTAAATTTTACGTTATTTTAATTTGACGCGCATTATTGTTATCATTGTCATTATCATTGTCGTTATACATATACATACGTATGTACACATAAAATGGTGCAAATCAATGATTCGAAAAATCAAAACTGAAACATTAGCAATACTGTAATTAATTAACGTCATTATCGTATTTACTTATATGTACTTAAAAATAGAAATCATTTTCAATTCTTGGCCGTTAGATAGATAAACTTCTAGAATAATGTGCATGCATAGAAATTCTTTCTAATTTAGCAAATCGGAAAATTGAATAGAACTATAAATGGGGTTGAAGATAGTCATAAATTTATAAGTAGTAGTTAACTTATAAATAATTTAAAAATAATTTTTAAATTCATCAAAAAACACCATAAAATTTTTTTTAATACCGTATAAATAAGAAAAAAATGCCTTGTCCAGGAAGATATTATGTTAGTGATCTAGCATGGTATTCCCCCTATTTTACGAAAGTTGAAGAGTTTGGTTTTTGTAAAGAATGTTATAATCAATATATTAGAAACACTCCATTAAATATACATATACAAAGTGTTGGGATCGTTCATAAAGCTTGTGCTTGTGCCTTTACGCATAATGTGAAACAACAATGGTTTCTTGCTGTAGGCAAGAATGATATAAACTTATTTAAAAAATATGTTGAAAAAGTATTAGAACGTAATCGTGACATACGAGATCGTATAGCACGTTTACAAATCCTAACAACTCAAGAAATGCAAAGAAAACAATCTTTAATATCTTTACAATTTCTTTGTTACTCGCGTGGTACTATTCGATTTGATGAAAGTGTATCTCCATATCAGCATACTTTCAATGATATATCATATCCTTCTTCTGGTTATGCTGAAGCTGTTCAGATAAAAAAACAAATTAATGAATCTTCCAAAACATTTAACAATTATATAGCAGAAATGAGAAAATTAGAATTAGAACATTTTTTGGGCATTTATTTGGAAAATGAATGATTAGCTACTTTAAAATAATTTTCAATTTACTTCTTTTTTTGGGTTGTACGCTATATAGAATTGAGATCTGTTAACAAATATGTTACTCTGATAATTGCTTAAACTTATTAACAAAATTTAATTATTCCAATTTGTCTATCTTTAATTATTCCAATTTGTCTATCTATAATAATTTAATAAATTTTTTAAGTTTTTTATTTTTGGAAAAAATTATTTAAATTATCAAGAAATTATTAAAGTTTTGCTCGATAGTCCTTACAAAAATTTACATTATCATATTCTTTTTTCGACTATAACATAAAAATAAACAGATGTTGTAGCTATAATCGATGTCAAAATTAATTTACAAGATTTGTCTTAACTGTTAAGTGGAAACTTGATTTAAGTGATTCGGAATTTTTGACATACCGTAAATGGAAAATGGGCTAGGAAACCAGTCTTCGACTGATAATTTAGATGCATAGTCTTCATGTACCAACCATTTCTATCAGTTGCATTCATTGGCAGATGGGTATGCGGTATACGTACGTACGTACTATGTAAATCAAACTATATGTAGTCATATGATAAAATTTAGACAGTAAATACGTAATAGATTAGCGGCTTGACAGTTTTTAAATAAAATTTTGTAAAGACCAGTATTACATCTCTACAAACCGAGTTACAGAGCCATTTCGTTTATTTAAACATGAAGAATTTTAATATACAAATTTTATTTATTTATTTTTTTCTTAAAAAATGCAAGAAGAAATGACTTAATTTAGTTTCTCTTTTAAATAAATGGTTCTATAACTTCATAGAGAAGTACTGCTGGTCTTTGCAAAATTTTATCCAATACTGTTAAGCTGTTAGGATTTAAATTTTTGTAATAATTATTATAACATTTATCTATTGAAAATCTTCATATTTTTTTGATTTATACAAGTAAAGTACATAGTATACCTCAGATTTTATTCCACTCCATGAAAGGCACACAGGTTACTTTCTGGCAATAAGACTGTTTAAATTAATTGAAAACTTCAGTTTAGAAAAAAGCTTTTGTCAATGACTGCTGATAATGCCAGCAATATGAATATCTGTGGTTGGCACTTTACAAGTATATTGAACTTATATTACAAAACTACTGCTTTTTGTTAATTGAGATGTGCTGTATAACTTATGTACTTAATCTATATGTTGTTGTAAATAGGCTTTCTAAAGTTGATAAATCAATAAAGATTGCTCAAGAGTTTGCAAATATCCAACTATATCTTGAAGAATTAAAAAAAAATCTTTACAATAAAAAAGAATCTATTCCTTGTATCTAGCCCCGACTTAAAACAAAATAGACTTAATATTAAATAAGTAGAATAGAATCCATAAAACAATGTTTTTTTTTGAGACTATAGTGAATTTGACTACAAGTACTACTTCATCTTATTTTTTACTAAAATGAATTAATTCTAATTTTCTAATAATCAACTTTCTAACACTTTTGTACCTTTTGATAAATTTTCAATAAACTATCTAAATTATCAAGTACTCACAAATTTCTTGATTACATAATGTTATTTAAAATATAGGTAATAATTACCTGTGGTAAACATTAGTTATTTTCTAATAAAAAATTTTCCAATTTATATAAAAATTCTATAGTAAATGTATTTTGTCCTCTTAAACAACCTTTCTTATTATATAAAGGCCTGATTTACTTGGCTAAATTAGATTTTCATATATGACAACAACTGTATTTATATATAAAAATTTAAAAATTTTTTTAAAAAATTTTTATACATAAATGCAAACAGTTGCTATATAAGAAAATTTAAATTTAACTAAGTAACTCAATTTTTTTAATAAAAAAGAGTAAATCTATTTGTCACTGGTGGTGACAATCCCGTGCTAGTGATACAAATCGAAAATCGAATTAATCGATTAGTTGTAAAGTTGACAATAATCAATTTGAATTTTACAGACCCAACTTAGTCAATTAATCGATTAGTTGACTAATCGATCAATCGATTGGCCAACTAATTGATTAATCGACTAATTAATCGATTAGTCAATTGGTCGTTTAATCAACTTTCAGTTGCTACCTTATGTGTATTTTACCAAGTTTCGTTTATTATTT
This sequence comes from Gigaspora rosea, assembly GCA_003550325.1. Lineage (NCBI taxonomy): Eukaryota > Fungi > Glomeromycota > Glomeromycetes > Diversisporales > Gigasporaceae > Gigaspora > Gigaspora rosea. Next base: position 464,233 of record QKWP01000027.1, read on the forward strand.
ATTCAATTAATCTATTGGTCATTCGATTAGTCAACTAATTGATTAATTGATTAGTCGATTAATTGCCAACTAATCGATTAGTTGAATAAAATCGATTAATCGATTAGTTGGATAAAATGATCTATCAACTAATCAATTGAAAAATTTTCATCGATTTGTATCACTATCCCGTGCCAACCGTGCCAATAAGAATCAAGATCAGGTGTAACATTATACCTGATCATGTAACATGAAAACGAAGCAAAAAAAGCCGTTTTCAAAAATATCGCGATAGCTGAAAATTTTGACTATAAAACCACCCTTTATTTTAGCAAAAAAAATTTCCTCGTGAAATTTTATTATACACTTATCTCTAATCCTAACCCTAACCCAAACCCTAACCCTAACTCTAACGAAAATAAATTTATATGTGTTTATGTTTGTTTTGATCATACACAGGGGCATGTCACCGCTGGTGACAAGCACATTTTTTCAATAAAAAAAATTGGTTGAAATAACAAAATATACTTACTATAAAATTTTTATATAAATTGATAAACTTTTTATTAATAATTTTCTTCATTTTGTGTTTCTAAAAAAAATTAAAATTTTTTTAATTTTTTTACAGAAGTATAAAATAATGAAATAAATTAATAAAAGTTTTCAATTTATATAAAAATTTTATAGTAAATGTATTTTATTCTTTTTAACAACTTTTTTTATTGCATAAAAGTCGATTTATTTAGGGTGATGACAGATATTACATAATATTTTAGGGGGAGGGGGGTCTCTGAAATCTTACATTAAATATTGAAGTTCATAACAGCCAATCAAATTTCTCTTATGTAGGGGGGAGGGGGGTAGGGGGTATAGTAAAATTATATTAGTAATATATGTCACCACCCTTACTAATTTTTATAATTATAAAGAGGTATTTTTATTATTAAATTTATTTAAAATTTTTCAAAAAAAGGTATTAATAATTTTAAAGCAATTGTGACTATATAGAGGTATTGTAAAAATAAAAAAATTAGTAATACATTTTAGCTTGATTATATAGAAGGTGTGATTATAGAAAAGATAATTATATAGAGGAATAACTGTATATTATAATATAAAAAATAAAATTTCTATAACTTCACTCTAACCCTAAAATATCTAGAGATAGTAATGTTTATTACTGGTTATCTAGTAATATTCATAAAAAAAATAACAAAAATAAAATAATAGTAAAAAGTACTAAAAATAGAAGCTTGCTATTTATCACCACCAGTGATCATCACCGGTTTTCAATTTACCAATTAAAATTCAGGATCAGGTGTAACATATAGATCAATTTTTGTGTAACAAAAACAAAAAATTTTTAAAAAATTCCTAAAATTGCTTCTAACCTAAAATTTTGTCTATGAAACTACTTTTTTTTATGCAAAAAAAAAATTCTTCATAAAATTTTGGTATAAACTATACCCCTGCCCCATCCCAGTTCTCACTCTTACCCTAATATTAAAGAGATTTAATTTTTATTTAGTTGGTTTTGTTTATTTTGTTTTATGCATAGTAGATCACCGGTAATAATCACCAGTGGTGATCTGTAGTAATTTTCTTAAAAATAAGAAAATTACTATGAATCACCACTGGTAATCATCACCGGTAATCTACAATACATAAAACAAAATACACAAAACAAACTAAATAAAAATTAAATCTCTTTAATATTAGGGTAAGGGTAAAGATTAGAGATTAGGATAGGGCTTTGTATATAGTAAAATTTAGCAAGAAATTTTTTTTTTGTATAAAAAAGGACAAAATTTTAGATTAGAAGCAATTTTAGCAATTTTTTAAAAAATTCTTTGTTTTGTTATACAAAAATTGATTTACATGTTACACCTGATCCTGAATTTTAATTGGTAAATTGAATACCGATGATGATCACCAGTGGTAATAAATAGCAAACTTCTAAAAATAAATAAAAAAAAATATCAAAATAAATAAAAGAAATATTGAAAATAAATAAAAAAATAAAAATATCAAATAATAAAAAATAAATAAATAAATAAAAACAAAAAAATAAAAAAATAACAATTGTAATAAAATAAATAAAAATAAAAAAACAATTAAATTAAAATTAAAGAAAAAAAAGAATTAACAATAAAGTTAAAGTCAAAAATAAATAAAGAAAATCTAAATATAATAAAAAAAAACTTTACTAAAAAGTGCACTATGCACTTTGTGCTCTCTATTTTTATATCTCAAATTTTTACTAAAATAATACTTTAACAAAAATAATTCTCTTGCAATTTTGTATTAATTTTGATCCTAACCCTAACCCAACTTCAGGTAAAATTATTACTAGTACATTAGGAAGCACTAGAGCACAGAGTGCACAGGTGCACTTTTTAGATTATCAATATATAAGATAGAATAGTATAGATAAACAGTATCAGTATGATGAGATAAACACTAAGGAGACAAACAATATAAGACAAAACTATAATCTGATTGGCTGTTTATATCTAACAATTAAAAGCTGCATCAATTTATTGTGCTTCATGTGCAATGATCTTGATATTTCATTACATTTTTTTTGTTTGATTATCTAACTATTAGACGTAAAAAATTTTGACTTCACTGCTTCAGGCTCAGTATACCTATATGCATTTAGTATTTTATTTTTGCCATTATTATTTTTTATGTTTTTTTTTATCTAATTTTCAGTTGCTGTTAGTATTACAAGAAATTCAGATATGAATTTCAAAATAACGTGTTATTTCATATTTATATGGTACCTTTTTTAAGCAATTTTTCTGATAATTATATGGTAGATCTAAAATTTTTTATAGAAGTTTGGTTATATATGCCCAAGTATATAGTGTACAATTTACTTTGACTGTTATTTATAGTATGTATCGGTATTGTTTCAAAGTGCTATATTTTTAATTTTAGTATATTGATATATCTACTATTAATTAGATTAATTGCATTTAATACAACAAGTTCTTTGTTCTTTGGCTAAGTCAATAAGGCCAACATTTTCAAAACATTACCAATGTTGACAAATTATTACCTGTATTTATAATACAAATCTTTGTCGCAAATGAAAAAGCCCATTTTTTGTAGTTTGTTGAGTTGTATAAGTTCTGAGAAGCAAAAATTGAGGTATCATAGATTGCTTTTTCTTTCATTGAACCATGTTTTTCATTTTTTTTATTTCGATTTGCTAAATGGTATTAATAAACACATTTGCTTAATCACCAATTTTAATCAATATTTAATTAATTATAATATTTGACAGCAACATGATTATAAATTAATTACATTAAAAAAGATACATAAACAGATTTTAATTATATTATCATTTATGCTATCAGTCTTCAACATCCTTATTATCGTTTCTCAAAAAATGGTCTAATTAACACTACCAATTACTAGCTAATCACATCAAGCATGTTGCTTGAAAACACCTTAAAGCTCCAATCAATTGATTATCTTTGGCTACATCAATAAGGCTGTAATAAATGCACCATCTTCAAAATTATAATGTTAATGAATTATTATCTTATTACTTATGATAAAAATCTTTATCACAAATAAAAAGGCCTATTTTTTGTGTTTTGTTGATTTGTACAGTCAACCCTCCATAAATGCAACCTCTATAAATGCAATACCTCTCTAAATGTACGTTTTTTTCTATTCCGTAAAATGTTATTAGTGCTAAATGCATGTTCTATATTCTGTAAATGCACGTTCTCTTGAATAACATTTTATATTATACTAACCTCCCTAAATGCACGTGGCCAATCAAATTTTAGTATTTAAGATAGGTTATACAGTTTTGGTAGAAGTTACACAAACTTGGTGATCTAGTTTTTAAAAGCTGCAATTTAATTGGCTCTCTCTAAATGCAAACCTCCCTAAATGCACGTTGTAGACTTGTCCCTACGAGTTGCATTTATGGAGGGTTGACTGTATTAAGTTCTAAAAAGCAGAAATTGGAGTGTCATAGATTGTTTTTTCCTTCATTGAAACATCTTTTTGATTTTTTTTTATTTCGATCTAAGAAATATTCTTTGCCACTAGAGTATATCGAAATAGAAATTTTATGATAGAAAAGATATTTAATTTTATTATTAATAACCTAATGTGATAAAGTTTAAAAATAATAAAATAACTTACCCTTTGAACCTATTGTACCAAACTTTTACTCTATTTGTATACCTTTTTTGAATAGAGTGAAGTGTTAGGAACTAATACACAACTATTATGTTTAGCTCAAGCATAGTTAAAATACAAAAATTGTAATTTAAAATGTTATTTAAATAGGTAACAGAAAAAATAGCAATAGAAATATTTTTTGCCACTAAAGTATGTTGAAATAGAAATTTCATGATAGCTAAAAGGTATTTAATTTTATTATTAATAACCTAATATGATAAAGTTAAAAATAATAAAAAATAACTTACCCTTTGAATCCATTGCAGCATTGTACCAAACTTTTACTCTATTGGTATACATTTCTTGAATAGAGTGAAGTGTTAGAACCTAATATGCAACTATTATATTTAGCTCGAATATAGTTGAAATACTAAAAATTGTAATTTAAAATGTTATTTAAATAGTTAACAAAAAAATTAGAATAGAAATTTCTTCCTACAATTCAAAGTCATATTTATCACATTTACTATTCTCTACAATTTCTTTTAAATGTAATAGAATAGAGTATCTATTAAATATAAAATGAAATGACTTTAAATAGTTTTGCAATTGCTCAACTAAACATGAATAAATAAATGGCATCGAAATCAATTGAACTTTCAATAAATAACTCTTGGTAAAGTCACTAGCACAGGTAACTAGGATGGTAAACAAAAAAGTAATCAAAATCTGTTTACTACCTAACTGGTAATGCAAATTTGATGCACTATATAATTTGCATTATAGTCAAAAATACCCCGGACATCTCTCATAGAGGTCATAACTGATCTGTATAAATTTAGGCAATTTTGCTACCCCTAAAATCAAGTAAATTTGCTAAAAGTTGGAATATTACATATAAATTTTATAGTAATTTGCTAAAAACTAAATTATAATATCTAATATAGTGCAAATTTTAAATCTTTATTTATACATATGTGTAATAACAATTCTAGCTCTAACTCTAAGCAATTCACCCTTACACTATTACTAGAACTACTCTTCCATCTAATAATAACTTCATGTAATCCTAACCAAACAACAAGATAGTGCTAAATCTGCTTTCCATATAACATTTTAAACTTACTCTACAATCCTATCATAATACTAAGCTAATCTAGCCTTAACTTTATATAATTCCATCCTAAAACATCTAAATTTAGCTAATTCTAATAATATTCTAGCCTACTATTAACCAACAAAAGCCAATGTTTATGTTTGTAGCTGACCTGAAATTAAATAAATTTGCACGCATTAGTTATTATTTTTAGATGGGTGTAGCTTTACACATTTGCATTAAAAGCTCACCACTGACTATCATCCAAGACTTATCCAAATAACTGACGATCCTGGCAAGTGTGGTGTTAGAAAACTAACAACAAAAGAGTGAAGACACTTATGAATGTGACACAATTAAAGCGACGACACCACAAGCGACAGCTCCAAATAACAACAGTTCCAACATACAATAGATTCAACAATTAAAGTCTAGCGAACAATGCTCCAACAAAACGACAACTCCAACAAAACGACAACTCTAACAAAATAACGAATTCAACAAAATGGCAACTCCAACAAAATAGCGCCTCCAACAAAATGGCAACTTTGACAAACAACGGCTCTAATAAACTACGATTTCAACAAAATAGTAGCATTGAAAACGATAATGCTACAAAAAAAAAGAATTAGTATTGTAATAAAAAAAACTTATCTATAATGTCAATCTGTATAACTGCAATATCGCAACCAGCAGCATACAAACTATTCATATTTAAATAAAAATAAAAAAAATTATTTAGAACCATATTTAAATTAAATAAAATAAATATTAAAAATAAAATAAATAATAAAAAACAAATAAACGTTTCATAAAATAAATAATTTAAAATAAAATAAATATATAAATAATAAATTAAAAATAAAAAAAGAACTAGTTAAAAAGAAATAAATATATAAAGAAAAAAATTAAACAAAAGTTTAATAAAAGTTTAAATAAAAAAAAAA
>QKWP01000027.1:476517-507979 GCA_003550325.1 Gigaspora rosea
AAAAAAAAAATAGAGTAATAGATTCTTGAAGATTTGGACTAGCTGTCTACGTGTGATAATTTAAAAAAAGGTGTATTACTGATAGTGTTATTTAAAGTTTAAAAAACTGTAATCTGCTAGATTTATCTAATTGATCTACAAAATCTTGCCCCATATGCTACTAATTATTTTCACTGATTGATAAACAGATCACGAATTAAGAAAAAAAAATTTAAAAAAATCGTAAAAAAAAATCAAAAAAAAAAAAAATAACATTAAAAATAAAAAAATAAAAATAAAAAATAAAAAATAAAATGATAAAAAAAAAAAGTTAAAAAAACTACCTGTTTAAAATATATATTAATTTAATAAAAAAAAACATATAGTAAATACAAAATAAAAAAAATAAGTACATAACATAGAAATAAAAAAAAAAGAATAAAAAAATGTGTTTTTTTACTTTATTTATTTATTTATTATTATTTTGTTTTGTTTATTGATTTTCTTCTTGTGTTCTTACCAGCAGATAAGTATTTATAATTTGGAGATTATTGCAGATTATAATAGGCAGCAACTTGAAATATTTCAAAACTACTACTTAATATATTTCGTTATGATTAAGTAATTCTTCCAAAAAAAGGATAAATTGCCAAAATATTAAATATAACTTCAAATGTTTCACCAAAATTCAAAATGTGATCATTATTTAAATTAATATTAATTCGCCAAATTTTAAATTTGGACCTTGGTTTAAATTTTAACCAATTTGCTAAAAAAAAAATATGACCTATATGAAAGATGTCTAGAGTCCTAGTCAAAGTACATTAAATGTGTTGCTAGAGAACACCCTAAAGCTCATTGAGTAATAAAACTCCATTCAGGTAATTAATGATCCAATTGAGTAATTAAACTCCAAACGAGAAATTAAAAACCTCATACAAATTAAAAATATACAAAGGTTTAGTTATAGCATATGAAGCAGGAAAGAGTAATTGTTATTAATGATTATTGATAGTATTTAATATTTTGTATTAATTTATGTTAAAAATAAAAAGATCCCTATTATCGTAACTATGAGTATTATCAATCGATGTGCAATACCCTATTTAGATCCTAATACCTGTTATGCCTAATCCAGAGATTTTATAATAAATACATAAGACTGCATAATTTTTATATGTTAATTTGATTTTTTCTTTTTACTTTAAATATGAGCCAAAGATCTATAGCATAGCAATGGCGATGAGAACATAAAAGAAATGAATGCCAACAAGAACCAAACCAACGTGCTACTGCACAGCAACAGCAATAAACATATGAAAGAGAATCACAAGAATGTGAAAGAAATGAACAACAAGCTCCAAACTAATGTGCTATTGTGTAGCAACAGCGACAAACATGTGAAAAAGAAGCACAAGAACATGAGTCAATCCAAATAGTTATAACTTAGCAACTACAACAAGCCTGTAAGCAAGAGGCACATGAATTAGAGCCAAGTTTAGAAATTATTGCTTAACATAATAGAAGTGAGCATGAAAAAAATATACCTAACTCTACAGAAAATGCTATAAGTACACCAAGCAAAAGATCTATTGCTCAACAAGCAAGAAGAGACTGAGAACAAATAAAAAGAGCACAAATTTAAATTGGATCTGGACAAAGTCAAAATAATAATATATGTCACTATCTTGGGCATATGAATTCTGAGTATACTCAATATAAAGCTCTTTTATTGGTTAAATAAATGCCTTACTGTTTCTTCATGAACTAAACCAAAATATGGAAAATGCTGTAACCAAAAAAAAGTTATTTTTCCTTCTCTTTGGGATTCACCTTTACTTCTTTGACATTTTTTTGAAGACCAAAATGAGAATACAAGAATTTTTGTACAAATATATGCCAATACAATGCAGCTTATGCTTTTACTTAACCATTTCGAGTAAACATGCTCCATATTGTTTTCATATTCATGGTAAATTGTGCCACTATTTAGGATCACTTTTTTCCAAGCCAAATATAGATGCAAATTATACACAACTTTATATTCATAATGCAGATATTGTACACCAAATTCAAATGAGATAAAATAGTAATTTATATACTTAAACAAGTAGAAAATATAGCAAATTCTTTGAGATCAGCAAGCTTTTGAAATTCTTTCTTAAGTCTGTCAAGATGGTGCTTCTGAAACTGATTTAGCTGTTTATTTTCACTTTAATGCAGTTACAGACCACCATTGTTACAATTTTTCTACTGTTAATAAAATAGCTGTTATATTACCTGGTGATTATTTTGTACTAGAAAGAATATATGATATTATTCTTCATCTATGTGAAGGTCCACTTAAATAAATTCATGAAGGCAATCCAGCTTATTTGCTACTTTTGTTTGTACTTCTTTCCTATATAGTGAGCTTGGTTGGTATTCAGAATTATAGCAAATTGTATTCAATAAATTTGGTCAGCATATTGAAGATCAAAGTGAAGGTTCACGTCTTACACAAATAGACTTTTACTCTTTTCACCTTTTCTCACATTATGCAGAATTTTCAACTATTCTTTGAGCTAGAAAATTATTTCAACATTAACAAAGCAAAATTGCTTACACTATTTACATAAAAACCAAGACACACTAAGAGCAAATATGTATCAAGGTCTTGCAGATACAATAGAAACTATTGCAAATGAAAAAATAAATTTGGCAAACCTTGGACAACATATTATTTTTTCTTCAACTTATCTTGGAAGCTCACACTATATGTTTGAAATTTTTCAAAATTCAATGGCTATAACTCGATTTTGCTATCATTCAGATATTTTTGGAACTATTATAGCAAATCCAAATTGGAAAGAAATTATTGATGAATTGTTACCTGGTCAAACTTCAGCTAATAGACCTGATTTAGTAGCACATGTATTTGAACTTAAGCATTGTGCTCTTTTTTCTAAAATCAAAAAAAAAATATTTTTAGAAAAGTAATAGCCTATGTATACACAATTGAGTTTCAGAAACATGGTCTTCCTCATATGCATTTTCTAATTTTTCTTCATAGTGATATATTGACCAAATAGTATGTGCACAATTTCCTAACCAAAATGCAGATCTATTGCTTTTTGAAACTATCCCTTAGATTGTAGTAGAACACAGGCAAATTTGCCTGTGTTTTTGCACTTTTTTAGCTCTGATTTACTTTTTTAAAATACTAAAATAATTAAATAAAACTTTGTACAATTATATTTGAAAATAAGGATTACTTTTTTGCAAAATTAGTTTTTATATTATAAGAAAATAAATTATAGTTACATATAAGCTGAAAATAGATAATTTTAAGAAAAATTTTTTTTAAAAAATTTTATTACAATTTTTCTGCGATCTTATTTAGTTTTAGTTTTAGAACTATAGTTCTTAAAACAATATTGTAGTTTATATAAAGGATGACAACTTTCATTATTGCAACTTTAATGATTTACTTGTAAAAATTAAGACTTGTATTAGAAGTAAAGATTTTTTTTATAGATGGGAACATATAAAATTTGAAAAAATCTAAAGAAAAATTTTAATAGTAAAAATGCCAATACAAGAACTTTAAACATTTATTATATTAAAGTTTTCTAATGATTTTAAAAAAATTTTATAACAAAGTTACTAAAACAAAACTTAAAGAATATTTTTTACTTAGAAAAGATATGGCTAAAATCAATATTTAAAATTTTATTAAAACTTTTAAAATACGCAGCCAAATTTGCCTGTGTTACAATCTAAGGGATAATACACTATGGTTCATGAACCATGTAGTGCCTGTAATCCTCAAGCACCATGTATAAAAGATGGAATATATCAAAAAAAAATATCCTAAAGAATTTCATAATGAGACATCAATGGATTCTGATGGATATCCTTTTTATACTAGAAAATATGATGGATGTACATTTACTATTAGTAAATAATAATATTGACAATAAAGATGTGGTACCTTACAATCCAATTCTTAGTCAAAAATTTAATTGTTATATTAACATTAAAGTTTGTGCATCAATAAGAGTATATATTTTATTTAATTTAATTTGATTTATTTTTTTTCTTACCAATTTTATATATAGGCAGTTAAATATATACACAAATATATTTATAAAAGCCATGATCAAACTACTATGCAATTTGAATATGAAGCAGATGAGATTAAACAGTATCTTGATGCAAGATATATTGGTGCACCAGAAGCAGCATGACATTTATTTGGAATACATTTATATAAGAAAGTACCAAATATTGTAAGATTGGCACTTCATTTTCCTAGAATGCATCAAGTTATTTTTAATCCAAATGATGATGCTGCAGATATTTTAGAATGTCAAAAAACTATACTAACTGCATTTTTTGAAACCTGTGCAACTATAGAAGCTACTCACCAATATACATATCAAAAGTTTTCACAACATTTTGTTTGGAATAAAAAGAAACTAAAATAGATAGTATAAAAAAAAGAGTTTGCTATTGGCAGAATATATTTTGCAAACCCAATAGCTAGAGAACATTTTTATCTTCGACTTTTGCTTACAATTGTTTATAGTTCACAGTCATTTAAGCATTTAAGAACAGTTAATGATATTTAATATCCAACTTTTAAAAGTGCATATATAAGGAACCCGAAATATACATAGATAGGTCAGATTAATTATAGAGTTACTAAAAGAGAAAGATATGCAGAAAAAACTTCAAAAATAAGCAAAAAGATTACTATAAATAGAAAAGATCTGCATAAAAACTACAAAAATAAGCAAACTCATACCTGACCTATCTATATCTAATATATATTTCGGGGTCCTCATATATAGCTCTTGGTTTGTTAGAGGATGATAGAGAATAGAACAATTGCTTAGAAGAGGCCTCTGTTATATGCACTGGTTCACAATTAAGAACTCTTTTTGCTATTATTCTAATCCAATATAACCAACTTATCCAGAAAGATTGTGGTTAAAATTTTGTGCCAATAACTTTGATGATTTCTCTTATCGTTTATGTCAAGATCATGCTATTAATGAACCAACTGAGAATCAAATATATGATTTTGGACTATTCCTTATTGATAAAATTTTAAAAAATTCAAATGATTCATTTACTATTGCTCTCCAATGCCTTTATGGGAGCATAACTGGGGGCTTTATTCAGGAAATCGTCTTATTGCTGACCATTTAGCTTGAAATTGTGAGAATTTTGTGTATTAGTTAAAAATCAAATTTTATAGCTAAATAGTAAACAAAAAAGTACTATATATCATAGTATTTTGAATTTAGTAAATAGTAGATATGGTTATTTGTTTTTTCTTAATGGACCAGCTAAAACTGGCAAAACATTTATTTATAATACACTTGCAATACAACTTTGTAGTGAAGGTAGAATTGTAATTTGTGTAGCATTCTCTGGTCTTGTAGCATTATTACTTATTGGTGAACAAACTGCTCACTATATATTTAGAATTTCAATTGAGATCAACAAAGATTTTTTTGTACAATTAACAAAAATTCTGATCTTGCTAATCTACTTCGAGCTGCTAAATTTATTTTTTGGGATGAAGTACCTTTACAACATTAATATTGTTCTGAAGCTATTGATTGTCCTTTACAAGATATTCGTGATAATAATAAACCTTTGGAGGTATTACATAGTGTTCCTATGAACCTGAACTGAACTGAACTTAGGTCAGGTTCAGGTTCAGTATTGAACCTGAACCTGAACATTTTTTAAAACATGTTCAGGTTCAGGTTCAGTATTGAACTTTTAGAGCAGATTCAGGTTCAGGTTCAGTATTGAACTTCTAGAGCAGGTTCAGGTTCAGTTCAGGTTCAGTTCATAAGTTCATGAACATGTTCAGGTTCAGTCTGGTGTTCATAAGAACTAGTAATTCTAGGTTTGGGTCTGGGTTTGGTCTGGTCCAAACCAGACTCAAATTCTAAATTTTATTATTAAAACTTTATACTAAACTCAAACTCAATTATAAGTTTGGTCGGGCTAGTCCAAATTTTGCAAACTAGTTTGAATCTAAATAAAAATATATGTATTTTTTGATACTGAACAAGATTACTTAGAGTGAGAAGTATAAATCAGTTAGTAAAATTTAGAGAATCATAGCATTTTGTATAATTTTATTAATAAAATTATACAAATTTCTATGATTCTCTAAATTTTACTAATTGATCATAACTTCTTGCACTAAGTAAACTTGTTAAGCACCAAAAAATACATCAAATCGGCATATTTTATTTTACTTTTCTTAAAATTTGAAGAAAAGATGCTTAATTTTGGAAAATTTCATCAAAAATTCAAAATTAAGCATCTTTGACGCAAATTTTAAGGAAAATAAAATAAAATATACCGATATGATGTATTTTTTGGTGCTAAACAAGTTTACTTAGATCAAGAAGTTATGATCAATTAGTAAAATTTAGAGAATCATAGAAATTTGTATAATTTTATTAATAAAATTATACAAATTTCTATGATTCTCTAAATTTTACTAATTGATCATAACTTCTTGCACTAAGTAAACTTGTTAAGCACCAAAAAATACATCAAATCGGCATATTTTATTTTACTTTTCTTAAAATTTGAAGAAAAGATGCTTAATTTTGGAAATTTTCATCAAAAATTCAAAATTAAGCATCTTTGACGCAAATTTTAAGGAAAATAAAATAAAATATACCGATATGATGTATTTTTTGGTGCTAAACAAGTTTACTTATATCAAGAAGTTAAAATCAATTAGTAAAATTTAGAGAATCATAGAAATTTGTATAATTTTATTAATAAAATTATACAAATTTCTATGATTTTCTAAATTTTACTAATTGATCCTAACTTTGTGATTTAGGTAAACATGTGCATATATTATGAACCTGAACATGTTCATGAACCTTGAACTGAACCTGAACTGAACTTTTTTTAAGTTCAGGTTCAGGTTCATGTTCAATAATTTTAAGTTCAGGTTTAGTTCAGTATTGAACTTTTAGAGCAGGTTCAGGTTCAGGTTCAGGTTCATTGAACCTGAACCTGAACCTCTATTGAACTGAACTGAACTTCAGAACCCTAGTATTACAGTAGTTTTTGGTGGTAATTTTCATCAAATTTTACCAGTTGTTATAAAAGCATCACGAAAACAAATAGTTGCCACTTCTTTGCAACGATCCTACTTATAGAACCATATAAACATTCTAATATTACAAAAAAATATACATTTAGATTTAGAATCTGGTAAAAATAAATATTTTGCAAATTGGCTCTTAGATGTAAATATATACTAAATTGTATTATATTATATATAAATATTTACACTATTTTTACTTTATTATTTATATTTTTTAGATTGGAAATGGATCAAATATTTCTCAATTACAAAATACAATTTCACTTCCGAATATATGAAAAGTTGAATCTGATCTACAATCTCTTATTAAAGCAGTTTTTTTTAATATAGAACAAGTGAATTTTAGTGATGACTTTTTACAAGATAGATTGCTTTTATCTGCTCGAAATAATGATGTTCAAGATATTAATAGTACTGTTCTTGATATATTTTCTGAAGATAAACATACTTATTTAAGTGCTGATGATATTATATTTGAAGATGGAGCTGGTAATAATAATATATACCCTATTGAATACTTGAACTCCCTTAATCCATCTGGAATGCCTCCTTCTAAACTTGATTTTAAAATTTGATACTCAATTATGCTTTTTTATAATTTTGCTCCTCATCAAGAACTTTGTAATAGCACCTGTCTAATTGTAGTTCAGCTTTCAGATCATGTCATTGAAGCATATATTCTTAATAGAAATTATGCTGAAAATTTAGCTTTTATTCTTTGCATTACTTTGACACTATCTTCAACTGAATTACCTTTTAAATTTAAAAGAAGACAATTTCCAGTCCATTGTGCATTTGCTATTACTATAAATAAGTCTCAAGGCCAATCACTCAAGCATGTTGGACTAGATCTTAGAACCTTTGTTTTTTCATATGGTTAGCTTTATGTAGATCTTTCTAGATGCACTTCTGCTCAGTCAATCAAAGTTCTTTTTCCACATAATTTAAATGACTATACTATTTTAAACATTGTCTATTCTTAAGTACTATTATCTAATTAATTTTTTATTAATAATTATAATTTTCACAAACAATAATATTTTGTATAATCATAAAAAATAGTAATTTTTTTTGGTTATAAAACTTTTAAAGAATTTTAATTAAATATAAACTAATTTGAATAAAAAAAATATAAAGTACTATATTACATAAGATATGTGTTTATATTTAAATTATTTTAATATATATTTATATTTAATTAGCAATTCATGTAAGAACAGGACAAAAGTCAGGGATAAGTATTTATATAGTTTTAATAGTAATATGGAATCCAATTTCCCAAAATTATATAGTAAAAAGACGGGTTTTTTAAAATTCAAAATTTCAGTTCTTGTAAAGTACCTTCTATATTTAGAAAATTCTACTGGACTTTTAATAAAAAGAAAGACAAATCCTATATTTTTATGCCTATATAATTTAATTTTAAATTATATTTAAACTATTAATACTTTATATTGTAGGCAAACTGGATTCCAACATTCAAAATGTTATAGTAAATTTGCTTATTTTTATTACATAAAATTTTATAAATTGTCCTATTCTTACGTGAATTGCTAATTAAATTATTTTAATGTTGCTATCTAAAAAAATTGATTTAAATCTATTTATATTAAAATATACTTAAAATCTATTTTATATTTACTATAATTAGCAAACTTATAAATGTTTTAATAGTAAAAAATTTATATTTTTTAGTTTCAATTTTTACTATTTTAAAATTTTAGAAATTTATATTACTACTTATAATAAAACTACTTTCCTTATTTAATACAAATTTAGATACCAATAATAAATGATTAATTTATATTTTTTAATTTAAAGGTATGCTTTTAAATAATATTTTTTTTTAAAATAAATTTAAAAAGAGCTTTATTATTACTTTTTTATTCTTTATATATATATACTATTTAACTATAAATTACTTATACTATTTTGTTATCATTAGTATATTTAATTATTGAACTTTATTGACTATAATGCACAACTAATAATAATATTATTATTAATAATAATTATAAATAATTTACTTATTTATTTAATTTCATACTATCTGCTATTGTAAATCCAATCAAATTGAGATTTATTTTTTTAATTTTTTTTTAATATATTCAATTTTATTTTTTTAGACCCTCTTTAAAGTAAATTTCTTATTTATAATATAGTTTAGTATATGATACTACTTATAAACAATTAAACAAATATTGTTTTTGTAATAATAAATAAAAATCAAGTATTAAATTACTGCATTTTTAAAGTTATATATAGTCACATTTACAGTTTATTAGCATTTATAGTTCAAGTATTGCATAAAAACATAGTTAATGCTATGAAAGATATTGTGTAGACCAATAAAATAGAAAATATATAATATATATATGAATAAAAAAAAGGTTGTATAGTATATATATATATATATAATAATTAGAGACAGTTTATATTGGTTTGTATACTCTTATATATATATAAAGATATAATTTAGTTAAAAAAATTTGTTTGCTTTTCAATCATAAAGATGACTTGTACATAATATAAAATGGGAAAATAAATTTGTCGCACCTGTGACATGTCGCACCCATGGTTCGGCCAATCAAATCGCACGATTTTATAGGCAAAAAAATTTTTTTTAAAAATTAAAAATTTTACATAATAAAGTATAAAATTTATATAAAATAGTATATTATATAATGTAAAATTTTATTATGAACAACTTTTTCTAAGTCATAAAGATAGATTGTCTTAGTAAAAACAAACGTTTTATAAGAAAAATCAAAAATTTCCAAAGTTAGCACATATAAAACTTTTTTTTACTAAAACTATCTACCTTTTTAACTTAGAAAAAGTTGTTTAGCATAAAATTTTACATATAATTCTTAAACGTAAAGATAGATTTATATTAGTAAAAAAAAGGTTTTATATGTGCTAACGTTCAAAATTTTTGATTTTTCTTATAAAACGTTTTTTTTTACTAAGATAATCTATTTTTATGACTTTGAAAAAGTTGTTCAGAATAAAATTTTACATTATATGCTTTGATATCGCTTATTTATTTTTGCATTTTACTAGTAAATTTTTGAATTTTTAAAAAATAAAATTTTTTGCCTACAAAATCGTGCGATTTGATTGGCCGAATCGGGGTGCGACATGTCGCGGGTGCGACAAATTTCTATTCCCATATAAAATAATGCAATAATCAATTAATTTAATTTGGGTCAAATTAACAATATTTACATACAAGTTTACTAAAATGCACCTATGGTGTTGAACACCATGTTACACAAAACTATTAGAATAGCCAATCAAAATTTTAGATCAGGTGTAACATAAAATTTTGTTTTTTGTGTTTATTTTTTGAAAAAACCTTCATAACTTAAAATTTTGCTTATGAAACCGCCTTTGGGGCTCTAATAAAAAAAATTCCTTGCTAAATTTTGGTATAAACTATGCCCCCTGCCCCATCCCAGGTCTCACCCTAACTCCAAAGTAATAAAAATTTATTTTTTGTTTTATAAAAGTTTATTTTTTTGTTTTTGCTACACAAATTTGCAAATCTAATTTACCTATGGTGTTCAACACCATAAGTGCATTTTATAATAATTGTTTACATAATTGAAAAAATTTTTAAATTTCAATTTAACTATAACAACTATACAATTATAATAATAAGCCTTGAATAAAATAATACAATGGTAATAACAAATCAAAGAAATTTTTTTACTTTTGAATTAGGGATTGGACCTGGGTAGAAATTGTTACTGTATGACTGCCTTAGATATATAATAATTTACCAAATAGCTTAGGTAAACAAATAATACCTGGGTAAAGATGTTCTTAATAGATCCAATTTTTATTTTGAATTATATATATGTGTCGTGCGTCAGATCGATTCTTGCGTCAGATTATACCTGGCCTAAATTAGATTAGGGTTAGGGTAAAATTATGGTAAAGTTAGAGGTTAGTTTAGGCCAGTTGTTGCCGATCATTTAATGCTGGTCAACTGATAGTCATCTGACGTGCGTCAGATTCAATTTGACGCAAGTTTTAATCTGACGCACAACATATGTATACAAGAAAAAAAAATAATGATTTATCTTTCCAGATTATACATAGCAACCGTCTGCAGATACTTGATGATTTGCTAAATATCATTGCTAAATATATTGGTAAAAATCGATCTTTTTTAAAATTTTGAAATTTTAAAATTGCTGGATTTAATTATTGTTTTTTGGTGGTCTATATATTAATATATATTTTTTATAAATAATTTCTAGTTACAATTATGTTATTTTTTCTAAATTTTTATATATGCTGTAATTTATTTCAGTTTTATTTTTTTTTATAAATATTTGATAATGTATAAATAAATAATTTTTGGTATTACAAGTTACTCTTATTATTGTGAAAGCATCATGATATGAGAATTCTTCACTATGTCGAAAGATTCACTATATCAAGAGGCTTTTAATATAGTAAATATTCAAATCCTTATTACTTTGAGAGAAATACTAATATATACCATACTTATATTTGAGAATACTTTTATGCTTTAAATTTGAGAGAATACCAATATTATTCTGTTCTAACACTGTAATATATAAACAAGTTTATACTAATCGCATACGTAGTATAGATTTTATAATTGCATAATCTACGAAATTCTGTAAATGCAAAAATGAAAGAGTAATAGAAGGCTATGTATAAAAAGCATAAATTCTATTGTTTAGTCTGCGGCACAATAGCAGAGAATTGAGAGTTCTAGAGCATAGTTTAGCTTGCAATGATATCAGTATCTTTATTTTCGATAATATTTGCTATAAAGAATTGGCAGGCTTTATTGAACTTTTTTATCTCAATCCTTTAAGGATAATGACCAGCTCAATTAGAAACTTCAAAGTACAGGTAGAGCTGTAAATGTAAGCCAATAGAGCTCTGATGAAGTCAATGAATACTAGTTTTTTGAGCTCTATTGGCTCCATCATCAACCTTGTCTCTAAACGATTAATCTATACTGCTGTGCATCTTTAGGATTATATATTTGCAATTAAAAAACTATTACAGTATAAAGTAAAGATTTCATTTTTGTAACCCTATGAGAAATCGGTACACGTAAGTACACACATAAATACGGAATTATATACGGGTAAACACGAGTAACATAATCGCTGCATGGAAACTGCACGGAAAATGATTATCCAAAAAATTTAAAATATGCTATTACACGAAAAGTTAGGATCCGTGCACTGACGAGCACAATCGTTAAGACTCTTAACGATTATAAATTTCATACATTGACGTGCACTATCATTAAGATTTTTAATTCCGTACATTATCGTGTACAC
Source organism: Gigaspora rosea (assembly GCA_003550325.1). Lineage (NCBI taxonomy): Eukaryota > Fungi > Glomeromycota > Glomeromycetes > Diversisporales > Gigasporaceae > Gigaspora > Gigaspora rosea. Next base: position 488,974 of record QKWP01000027.1, read on the forward strand.
AATCGTTAGATTCTTAATGATTATAAATTCCCGTGCACTGACACGCACTATCGTTAAGATTCTTAACGATCAACAACCTCTGTTTACTTTTTTATTTTTTTTAATTCACTTTTTTATATATATTTTTTTTCTGTTCACCCTTTTCGACTTTTCATATTCAATTTTTTTATTTTGATTTCTTTTTCTTTTTTTTCAACTTCCTCTTTGTTTTATTTCTCTTTTCTTTCTTTTTTTTTTATTTTGCTTTCTCCTTTCCCTCTTTCTTCTTATCACTCCCTCTTTTTTTTTTTTTGTTTTATTTTTTTATATTTTTTCTTTTCTTTCTTTCTTTTCATTTTTCCTTTTTTTTTTCACCATCACCTTTTTGTTTGTCTTTTTTTCGTTTTTGCTTCTTTTGTTTTCTTGTTTTGAGCATAACTAACATGTCTTTTATTTCTTTTTTTTTTTGTCTTTGGAGCTGTCGCTATTAGAGTCATCATTGAAGCTGATATTTATCTGTTTTGGAGCCGTCGTTCATCGCTTCTGGTGCTTCGTTAGGGTTTCGTCTTTGAAACCATTTTTAGTGTGATTTTTATTGCTTTGTGGATTTCATCTTTTGCCATTTGCGTATTACCTAAGCATTTTTCTTTTTCTTTCTATGATTCGACTAAACAATTTTTTTTCATCGTGGTCAATTGAAGTTCGGGAAAGGTTCGAGGGTTCTTCTTTCTTAAGTTAGTGATCTCGGATGTGATTAATTGTGGCGCAGCGAGTGGTTAAATATGTAGTAGTTGTTTTTGGAATGTATTATGTAAAAAAGTTTTGTTTTTTTTTAAATAAATAAATAAAATAAAATAAATAGTCATTTACATTGTAATAAGAATTTTTTTTTAATCTGTATAATTTGTTATATGAAAAATCGCGTTATGATATTTGTTACAAATAAATTATATGGAATGTTGCATATACGTTATTGCACATTACTGCACGCAAAAATACACGGGACAATGCACGTGAAAATACTTGGAAATGCACGTTAATACGTGCAGTGTTGCACGGAATCCACGCCCTTTTACGTGCCATGAACTTGCTTTCCCTGCATTGTCCTGTGTATATTTACGTGTAGGTTTGTGTGGTCACGTATTCAAACTTTTCCGTGTATTTCAGTATTATTCCGTGCTGTAATTTCTCATAGGATAAAATAATGACTTAATAGAAAACTTTTATGGGTTTCTGTCATATTTTATATGATTGTGCAATCAAACGTCATAAATTTATTATTTTTATTTTTATTTTTTTTTAATAATTTATTATAATATTTTTATTTTTTTTATTTTTTATTTTTATTTTTTTATTTTTTTTATTATTTTTATTTTATTTTTTATTTATTTTTTTTTAATTTTTTCTAATTTTTATTTTTTTTAATAATTTATTATAATATTTTTATATTTTTTTTTTATTTTTTTTATTTGTATTTTTTGAGTATTACTATTTGTACATTATGTGTTGTACATGAGTATTATAGAAACCAACCAATATTTTAAAATTCTGATTATAAAACCACCTTTTGGCCTTTAATAAGAATTCCTTGCAAAATTTTGGTATAAACTGTACCTCGCCCAATTCTAAACCCATTCTTACCCTAAGCACAGAAAAGATCAATTTTTCGTTTGTAAAAATTGGGTTAACATGTTACACAAAAATGTAATATCCGAGTTTGAACACTATGTGCATATTAATAAATTTTCTATTTATTAATATTATTTAAATTTCTGATAGAAAGTAACCCAAATTTGATCTGTGTTACTATATTACTAATCAAATAGCCGGTTTGTTGAGTGCGTACAGACAAAAATTCAAATTACGTTATTGACATGATTGATTAATGATAATTATGTTGATGCATCAAAAAAGGAACGTTTCATGATCAATATAGTGCGTAGTACGTACGCTCCGGACAATTACCAAATATAGTAAATAAACCAATAAAAAAACATATTTAATTACAAATCATAAATCATATTAATAGACAGTTTTCTTAAAATTAATCAATTCTCTAACAACCACTTCAAATATCGGATCAAATAATTCAAACCATTTTATATTGTCACTAATTGTTTGGCGTCTTGACTCATTTTAGTGTTTTGATTCATTTAACGTTATTTGTTATTCGATAGAATTATTCGATAGAATTACTTGTTAAAGTCTTTCCAATTTAAAAAGTTTCTATCATAATTGTTTTTTCATTATTAGTAATTTGAATTATTCCTTGATTAAATTAATTTTCTAATGGAATTGATGATTTAGATTTTTTATTTTCCCGAAAAAGTTATGTGGTTCTGTTTCATTTAAAATAGATATTCGTATAACTATCATCTAGTTCTAATAACAATTTTAAAAAAAAGTTCTACAGTTATTAAAATGCAAATAAATAAAGATTAAAGAATAACGATATGTAAAAATAACCAGGTAAATTTTATTTATTTCGGATATTACTGACTCACGTGCCCAAGTTTTTTTGTTGGCCATGCTGGGATGATCAAGTAATTCTCAAAGTGCACAAATGCATTACTCACTATATGACTTATTTTTTAATTAATCAATAAGAATTAAATTTGAGTCATAAATCCCGACAAACAAAATTCCGTAAAATTTGACCCAAATTCATAAAAATTGTTACATTATTTTTGTTCTACCGGAGTCAAGAAAAAAAAAATATATATACTTAATCGGCCATACACTCCATTATTTATCTTAATTAGTTAATTTATTTATTTTTTGATAAACATATAATAAATAAATAAATAACTATATTTATGAATTCCCGGGAAATAGGTAAGCATGTTTACACTTATTGCGTCATTTCCAAGTGACTCATAATTATACTGTTACTACTAAATATGGCTTGTTACTACTAGATATGACTTGTTACTACTAGATATGACTTGTTAATACTAGATATGGATTGTTACTACGTACTGTACTAGGCTTCGCTAACAGTCTAAATTATAATAATAACAAATAAGGTGAAAAACTAAATATAACATATGGTAACTTAGTGGTTCAATGATATTGATCTTGTTGAATAAAACTATTTACGTACATATAGTTTTTGGTAAAATTATGTAAAGAAAAATCTTATTAGAAATTGGATTATCAATATCGTTGTACAATATTGAAAAATTTAGTAATCTAAACGCCATTCAAGTGAACTAAATATTTTTAATCCGTTACAAATATGGAAAAAAAAATGAGCATAGGTTTGTCAAATACTTGAAAACCTCAATTTGCAGTGATGTAAGATTTCGTGTGCAACTAATTGGTTCTCTTTTAGCTGCCTGCATATTATTATAATCCACGGCTGCGCCATAACTACATTATTGACAAAGCTGATGACAGTCTTGGATAATTCTTCCTCCCATTGATGTTTTCATAGAAATTAACCTTAAATCTATTTTATCGAATTACTGTAGTGCAATAAATTAATTTTAGAAATCCTATAGCTCCTATGAATTTTACATATCAGATATTATCATAGTTTTTACAATAATGATAAAATAATATGCATCAATAATAAATTTATTTATACTGTAGCACAAATTCAAAACATCGATAATACGCGTTATTACTGTATTAAGTGAAAAAAAAAATATAAAATAGCATATCCCAAGAATATGTGAAAAATAAAAAAAATAATAATCAAAATTGAATAATAATAGATTTTACAATTTTTTTTAAAAAAAAAAAAAAAAAACAAAATGGAAGCCTCTACTAACAAAATTCCAACAATTTTAATTGCCGGAGCGGGTATAGGCGGACTTAGTTTTTATCATTCTGTTCGAAAGAATCTTGGTAAAAAATTTAATGTTAAAATATTTGATCGTGAAACAAGTCCTCAAGGTTCACTTTTCAATTTAATTAAAATTTTTTTAAAAGTGCATTTACCTTTACGTACTGTATTCATATTAATGACTTAATTAAATTTTTTTTTCATTTTGCTAAAATATTTGTAGATCGATGGCAAGGTCACAATATCTACATTAATAAAAAAGGTGTTACCTCTTTATTTTATTGTACACCAGCTGAAGTTCAAGATCGTTTTCCTGAAGCAATGCCAGATCCAATCTCTAAGGAATATCATACTATAATGATTGTTGATCACATCGGAAGACAATTATTTTATTTACCACAACAAAAAACTAAAAGTCTTTATGAAATAGAATCTCTTAACCATGATTATGCTGGTGTAATTTCATATCGTAATAAATTAAGAGAGGTTTTATTAGAAGGTGCTGATATCCAATGGGGTAAAAAATGTATTGGATATGAAGAATGTGATAATGGTGTTTGGATATTATTCGAAGATGGAACAAGAGAATTTGGTGATTTATTAATTGGTGCTGATGGTGTTAATTCACCAAGTATGCTATAACTTTTTTTTATTATAAGAAAATTATCTCTTTTACTTCTTTTACTTGATAAAAAAAATTAATGTTAATATTTTTATTATCATATCTGTTATATAGTTCGAAAACAAAAAATTCCTAATTTAGAAATTAATGATCTTGGTTTAACTAGTATTGATGTAGATGTTGCAATACCAAAAAATTTGGCTGACCGATTAATGTCTATTTACTCAAATGTATTAATACAACAATCTCTTGGTCTAAATGGTGATTCATTTTTCTCATATTTACGCCTTATACCAATTGATCAATCTGAAGAACCATTTTATAGACTTACTATTGGTTACAGTTATCCAACAAATCTTGATATTAAAGAAAATATATCAATTGATGATAATGATCCTGAATCTGTTATGAAACATGCAATTTCAAGAATTAAACAATTACGTCCACCTTGTGAATTAACAGATTTATTTATTGAATTATTATCACTTGTTCCATTTTCTCATCCGGGTGAAAAGTATCCATATCGAACATATAATCCTCCACGACGTCGTCAATTTCGTGATATTGATCCATTATCTGTCCCTTCCTGGAAAAATGATAGAGTAGTCTTGTTAGGTGATGCTGTTCATGCTATGAATCCTTTATTAGGATTAGGTTTGTATTTATTAAAATTTCTTTATAAAAATTTTAATTAATTAAAACTTATTTTAATATATATATATATATTGTATTTATTTATATTTATTGTATTTATATTTAAGGTGCAAATAATGCTATACAAGATGCCGATCTGTTGACCAAGGAATTACTTAATTACGAAAATGATGGTTTAACCAAGTGTATTCAACGATATAATGAACAAATGCGAGTTCGATCATCTAGAGATGTTATTGCATCACGTAAAACTGCATTAAGACAAAAAGTTCCATTAGGGAATATGGATCTAATTGTTAGAAATTCTATGTTTAAAGTTACATTCATGGTTTATTACATTATTATATTTATTAAAACCTTATTTTTAAGAATGTATAAATCTTATTTATAGTTTAGTTTTTACTATTATTTATTATATTATCATATTCTTTACTGTAATTTCGAATACTCATTCTAATAAATTATATAACGTTGTTATAGAGATAGTAAAATTTTGTGTTCTTTTGTGTAACACGTCTAAGATTTTGCCCATACGCGTCATACGTGTCAATGGATTAAAGAATAAAATTACTTTTCGGGATTAGCACGACTACATTGTGCTTTTATTCTAATACAGCATATGTAATTATAAACAAAATGATACTCCGTATAATAAAGCTGCTTAATAAAATAACAAAGAATAAATGATCAATTCTATCCAGATTATTTGCAAAAAAAAAGATGGTTTATTATAGTTATTAAGCCATATAAACTTAATTTTTTGGTTCTCATAACCCGGCCGGGTCATATTTTGAAAATTTTTTGAAAAAAATTTTTTATATATTTTACAGCTGTTTTCATTATTTTTGGGACATCTGGTGAAAAATTGACCGAATGATTGTTTGGCCGATTCGATAAGTTATAGATTTCGGAATAATAAGATTCAATAACAGATATATCAAATACGTAATTTAATAAGATAAGGTGACTAATATATTATAAAAAGACTAAATATTGACATGTACTTGTAAGTCGTAAAATTTCAATTCCTATTCTTTGGCACGATCTATTTTTGCTCAAGCAAAGTCTTTATTCATTTTTAATTATTTTTCAACGAAAATTCGGTTTTAAAAATTGTATAAATTTTAATTCCTATTCTTTGGCAAGCTTTTATTCATTTCTAATTATTTTTCGACGAAAATTTTTTTTTAAAAATTTCAATTCTTATTCTTTGGCAAGATCCATTTTCGTTCAAACAAGCCTTTATTCATTCTAATTATTTTTCGACGAAATTCGGTTTAAAAAAATTTGTAAAATTTCAATTCCTATTCTTTGGCAAGATCCATTTCATTCATTTCTAATTATTTTTCGACGAAAGTTAGTTTTTTTTTAAAATTGTTTTAAAACTTCAATTCCTATTCTTTAACAAGATCAATTTTCGTTCAAACGAAGGCATTTATTTATTCTTAATTATTTTTCGTTTCTTGTCGAAGATGAAAAATTCATTTTTAAAAAAAAATAACCTAAATTTCAATTCCTATTCTTTAGCAAGATCCATTTTCGTTCAAACGAAGGCATTTATTTATTTCTAATTATTTTTCATTTCTTGTCGAAGATGAAAATTTCGGTTTTAAAAAATTAAACTAGTTTTTGATTCTTATTCTTTGGCAAGATCCATTTTCGAAAGCATTTATTCATTTCTAATTATTTTCGTGTCTTGTAGAAGACGAAAATAAACATATAAAATTTTTTACTTTGATTTCCTCGTTTATCATAATTCTTCATGCATTCTCGACAAATATTAATAATATCTTGGTTATTTGGAATCCTAACCCGAGATTCATTTTTAAACCAGTCGACAAATTCATGACCATATTTAACTTTTTTAATAGCGGCACCTGTTCGAGTAATATATTTGTTATAAAAGTCTAATTTATATTGATTCCTTTTTTACATTTATTGTTATTATTAAGGTTTATTGATTGACATGAACAGCTTTTTCGATAAATTTTCGTACAAACTAAGCACACTCACATTATTGTCGTAAAATGATTATTATCATACAAAAATAGCTTTTATTAATTATTTTATATGGATCACACCGAAATCATTAACTTATCGAATCGGCCAAACAATCATTCGGTCAATTTTTTACCAGATGTCCCAAAAATAATGAAAACAGCTGTAATAGCCGGGTGGAATTTCAAAAAATTTTTTCAAAAAATTTTATAAAATTTAACATTTTTATCTATAAGATTTTTAACTAAAGTCCAGATAAGCGGGTCATTACTTTATTTATTTCAGTATTTAATACTATAATGCCGGTTTTTATTTTTTAAAATTAAAATTTAAATTTTATAATTTAAAAAATTTTAAAAATTTTTAAATAAAAGTCCGGCCTGTCGGGTCATTTTTTTTTTTTTTATGTTATGAGAACCAAAAAATTAATTTTATATGGCCTTATAGTTAGAATAATTATTAATTTTTTCCGCAACGTCTATCACGCCGCGTAATTAGCCAATAAAAATATGTACTACATATAATGACGCGACAGATGCTAACTAACTCAACAAACCAAAATTAAAAATAAGCTTCATATGATATGATACAGTATCAGTTTTTTGATTACCTAGTAATTTAAAAGGGTCGTATGATTTCCTATTGCAGAGTTACCAGTTATCTAAATACCTTAACTCTAACCTCGACAAACCTATAAATATACCCTTTTCGCCTCACATGAACTTTCAACGATATTTTTGTTATATGTTTTTCAAGCATTACTAAGGTAAAAATTTTAATTATTATTTCTATATATTGAATTCACAGTTTAAAAATAGTTTATTGTAGGTCTCACTTTATGATCTTTTACACAAATTGTTGATCTGAGGATTTTTATATTTTTACCTGAGAAAAATAAATGAATTCCCATAAGAAAAGCTTTTTAAATGAATGAACTTTATTAGAAAAATTTTTATTAAATGATTTTATAATGAAATTAGCAATTGGAATTCAACCTTTGTTAAATAATTTTTTATTTTTCACACTTTAAATACATATCCACTGGGTGTTTTATAATGCTCTAAAGATGATAGATGAAGATCACCTATCTTATAATTTAATACTAAATATAAAGAGCAATGTTTGGGTGAAAAAAAAAGCAACAATAGTAATATTAAAACCTCAACAATTAAAATATGGGTTTATTAATTTTGTGCACCGTGCACAGCTGTGCACCCCATAAAAACAAATATAAACAATAATTAGAACAGCTGTGCACCCTAGTAACAAATACAACCAATAATTAGGATTAGGGTTAGAGTTAGGGTTAGGATTGGTTAAAAGTATATTTAAAATTAAATTTAGAATTTAAAGGTATCATCGCGAGAGAAGCATTTTTTTGTTAAAAGTGCATTAGGGGTTATCATAGTAAAATTTTGAGATTGCAATAGGGGTAATACTGGGGTAATACTAGTAAAATTTTAGAAACATAAGGGGTGCACAGCTGTGCATGTGCACATCTTAAATAACCCCATAAAATATTACTAAAAATGTCTCAAAAAAAAAATTTACTGCATTTAACCAAATAAAAATTAAATCAGGTTTGTTTATATTAATTATTCTGTACTAACTATTTTATAATTTAATGTACCTTCTTAAAAACAACCTGAAGGTTCAGATAACTGCGAATTAAAAGTACTGGTAAAAAATGCCAACAAGCTTTGAAGTGAAATTGTTAGATCTTAAACCAAAAAGTCCAAAGGCTTTAAGATTTCATGGTGCTGTTTTCCTTAATTGGGTGAATATGAAAAAAAGGAAATCATTGCTAATTGAATGCAACAATACATGGACTTTGAGAATACATAAAGATTCTAAATATACTTGAGTTTGAATTGGGATTAGAGAATTTTAAATTGACTTTAAAAAGTTTACATCAAATCTATTTAACAGATACAGTAGTTTTTAATAAAATCATAAATGATTAAAATCATAATTAGAATTGAATTATTCAGTTATTCTAGAATAAAACAAATTTTATTAAAAATTGCTAAAAAAAAAAAAAGCCATTATAATTTATTGATTATTGTTCAAAATTAATTCTAAATCAATACATTAAGTAGAATCGAATTTCTTATCACCCAAATGTACAGTATATCGTTTTAAAGAATCGATAAATATTTGTGTACTAAGAAACATATTAATTATTTTATTAAAGTTATTTACAACTTGATCAATTATTAAATTGTAGACATATTACGGTATTTTATTAATTGCAGAAAATATTAACTGACAGCTTTATAAATCTTGGAACTCGAAAAAAAATTTCATATCTTATTATAAGAAATGCTCGATAAAAAAGCTTATAAACTTAATATTTACCATCAGCCAATTTTTGATAATTAATATATGCTTTATATTCATCCATTTCAACACCAACTCCATAATTATAACAAAATGCGACGTTACGTATTCCATTAACATCACCCTTATCTGCAGATTTTCTATAATAAATAAAAGCCTGATGTTCATTCTTCTTAACAACAATTCCATTGTCATAAAAATAACCAACTTTATACAATCCACCAGCATCACCCAGATCAGCTGCCTTTTGATAATGAATGAATGCTTTATATTCATCCCTTTCAACTCCACCAATTCCACTTTGATAAAAAACACCGAGCATATATATCGCATCAGGATCATCCATATCAGCAGCTTTTTGAAAATAAATTAATGCTTTATGTTTATCCATTTTAACACCAATTCCATTATTATAACAATTACCCATAAAATATATTCCTTTAATATCACCCATATCAACAGATCGTTGATAATAAAGAAAAGCCTTATGTTCATCTACTTCAACGCCTATTCCATAATTATAACAATAACCAACAGAACATATTCCACTAACATGACCTATATAAGCAGATCTTTGATAACAAAAGAATGCTTTATGTTCATCCTTTTTAACTCCAATTCCATATTGATAACAAATACCAAGTGAATGTATTCCACCAGGATGACCCATATCAGCAGATTTCTTATGATAAAAAAAAGTTTTATTTTCATCTTTATTAACTCCTATTCCTTGTTCATAACAATAAGCAAGTTTATTTAATCCATAAGAATTATTCATATTAGCCGATATTTGATAATAAAATAATGCTTTCTTTTCATCTTTATCAACTCCAATTCCTTCTTCATATAATTCACCAAGATCAATTATTGCACAAGAATTTCCCAAATCAGCAGATTTTTGAAAATAATTAAATGATCTATGTTCATCTTTTTCAACCCATTTTCCATAACGATAACAACGAGCTAGAATAATTAAAATTATAGAATTTGATTGATTATTTAAACATAAATTAATTACATCTTTTGGATTTAATTGATTGTTGATAAAATATTGTTCGATTGAAGTAAGATATTCTGAATCATAATTTCCTTTTGTTGTTTCTTCTTCATGTAAATTACATAAATTATCAATAATGTTTTTATTTATGAAATCTTGAGACTTGCTATTATCGTTTGAGGAACTCATTTTTTCGTACGTACGTAAGTATGTAAAGCAGAAATGAAAATTGTATTTACTGTGTAGTGTAGGTAACACAATATCATGAATGGAATTATTACTAATTTCCCCAAATTCTGATTGGACTATGAAGTTATCATCTCCAATTGGATAAAATGGATCACATTACCTTTAGCAAAGCCACAAACTTTTTAGTGCTCTTAAAATACTAGCCAGTAGTTTTTTTTTTGTACCCACGAGCATAAATAAAAACTTGAATGTATATTTTATTTCTAAGTTCTAATGCTATCTAGTAAAAATTATGTAATTAGACTTGCGTAATAAACATTATAGTAATTAATCTTTAATAATAACACTAAAATATATATCTAATCATGAGAAACAATTATTATTATATCTAGATAGGTTTTGTCAGCTAACAATAAATTTTCGAATGTCGGGTCGGGCCTCTATCGGTAATTATTTTCGTGTGAGACTTTATTGGTAATTATTTTCGATTTTCGGCCCTTATTTGTAATTTCCACAAAAATTAATACCAAAAGGTTTTCAGACGAAAATGATATGGAATCTGTTATCTGTTATGTAAAACAAAACATGTATTATATGCAATATATACCGGTATATATATATATATATATATAATTTTAAAATTTAAAATTTTTTATTGTATAATAGGAGAAATTCCCAGTGAATTTTCTCAACTCAACCAAGTTGAAGAAATGTTTATTGCACAGGTTCATCCTATATTTACTGTTTACAAGCTTTAAGGTGGGCAACTTGGGTACCGAGAAAATGTAATTAACTTTTCACAGGATATCCAAGAGTTTATTACAAAACTATCTCGAAACCCTTCCACTATTGATACTTTGATTATTCGTATTAACAAGACCCTACTTCACTTTAAGATTTTAAAGTTAAACGGCCAAATATTTTAGTCTGGTTAAGATACAGTATCTTAAAAAAAAAAGATCCTTTTATTCCAATATTGAAATCGACCAGAATATATTGCTATTACAATAGAGATTTGCCAAAAAGCAAAGATTACTTTATAATTTACGGATTTTAAAATTAAAGTTTATGTTTGTTCACATGCGTATTACAGTAAAATAACCCTATATAATATACTGTTTAAAATTAACATACCTTATTATTCATATATAAGTGTTGTTATAAATTTTATTTCAAAATTTAAGCGTGTAATAAATAAGGCTCCAGCTCTACGAAACGGCGCAGACTTGAAAGGGAAGATTGTTCGATAAACATTATGCCATTTTCAAATAGGGTTTTCATATATCTCTGGCATTTGTAAATTATTCTTTAATACACGTAATGATCATGAAGTATTTAAAGTTTTGAGAATACGGCAAGGTTTTTTTACTCAGTTAGCATTCCTTTGCAATCAATAGTTGATTTGATAATGACAATTATAATCATTAACTTTGATATATTATTTTGTCATTATTGCCTTTAATCACAAAGTATTTCATTCTTAAAACTTATGAGTTTTGCAGTTTTGCATAGTGGTAATAATTTACAAGATAATTAATACGTACTGTATCGACAAATGTAGCACTAAGTGTAAAAAGAAGTTACAATTGGCCGATAGTCAAATTGTGCATTTAAAATTCTAACATCGATAAAAAAATTAAAGCGAACAAATATGTTTTTATATTTCTTTTTTTTTTTTATAATATACTGTATTTGAGAAATAACCTTTTTTTTCAAGATTAAAGGTTATCGGTCAACGTCAATCAAATTAACTATTTTAATTCAGCAAAGTTCATCATCAGGCTCTGATTTTTAAAGCTTTTTTTAAATCAATAAAAAAAAGTATAAAAAAACTGGTTAAAACGTTTCTTTTACCATCTTTAGCCACAAGGGAGTATACAAGTTAGACAGACTTTATAAATCACTTTACAATATATTTCTTATATTGAAACAACTTTATAGGCAGGTGTTTGTTTTACATAAACCAGTTTTTTGTGGCAGTTCCGTTCCGTTTGTCTGATTATAGATGACGGCAAAAAAAATATGCCAAGAATTTTTGCTGAATTAAAAAACAATTTTATAGTGTAGACGAATGGGTTAGAGAATCGAATAGACAAAAAGTACATTTTTCATTTTTTATTGCGCATTCGAATTTATATTCAGATTACTAATTGATTAATTTTTCTTAATTGTATCTAGTATATAGTCCTGATTTATGCGCTAATACGATTGTAGAATTTACAAATAGAACAGAAATTGAATTTAAATGCAGAGACTCTATTGCCAAATTCTTTAGAAGACCCTGATCGTAGTTATTAAGCTGGCATGCAAGTGGCAGGTGGCAAAGATATTTTGATCCTTTAAAAACAAAAAAAAAAATTATTTAATGTAAACAGTCGATATTTAATAATTTGTTGAAATAAACATTACGTTCATCATTTGCATTTTATTTTCTTTTTCGACTATATTTTTTTGAAGTTTGCGCTAGCCTTGCTTTTTTTATTTTGACTCATCATTTCAGCAACTTAACTGTTCTTCTGTGTCATAGAAACCTATCTCTTTCTTCTAGCTTCATTTCTTGCAGCCCTTTGTTCAGGCGTATAAATTCTTTATGTTGTTTTTGCATCAACTCAACTTATTAATTAGCTTTTGTTAAGTGTTTATTTAATTTAGATTAAGTTATCATATTTATTAATTAAGCACCATTTTATTTATTATATTTATTACACTTTTATTTATCATATTTGTTACATTAACAGTGAAATGAGTCAACCACTACACCCGCACAAATTCACTCACTCACACTAACAACATATTCGAAAAGGCATGGAGATTATTTTGGTGAGTATTATCAGTTTATAGAAGATCAATATTTTATTATTAATTTACCAGTTTCTTTTATACATTTTTACTAACTTATCTACCTATTTTTGCTTCTACCCTTTTTGCCTTTATTTTACACTTTCAATATTACAGCAATGAAATTTTTTTCTATTTTTTAAATTGTCGCCACTGCACTCAGTTCCTTTTTCTACACACTTTTCCAAATACAACCCTTCATTTATTATATCACCTCACTACTATGAAACATGAACATTTTTGTTCTTGGACTTTTCTCAATTTGGCCAAATATATTAAACCTTACCGGTATACAAATTCTGCTCCCAATAAATTTGCTTTCTCAACAAATCTGGGGTTTATGACCAATGCTAATAAAATTTCAAATTGTTTACATCAAAGGCTCCAAACTAGTTGCAAAGCAAGATAAAGAAACTACTCATGCTAAAAAATTGCATGCAATCTAGAAAATATGTTTACAAAAAAAAGGTATTTAACTACAGGATACAATATCAGATGATAAATTTATTCTATAGGTCTAAAAATTAAATAATATCTCAAAAAATTTTTTGTTAGTTGAAGGACATGATCTTATTAAATTAGTAATAAACACAGAACCAGAAAGACAATAATGACTATAAAAGTGACAAGAGAAATTGGAAAAGGAGTCATATATGTTGATACTTCTGCTGACGTAAAAAAGAATATGACATAAAAAAGAATATGACAAGTTTTTTATTAAAGTAAGTCTGTTATTACTAGTAAGTTTATTATTATTACTTTACTAATAACTAATCTCTTTGATTCTGATTTTTAGATAAGTTTAATCCAAAATAGAAGAGAGCCTTTAAAGCTTTTAAACATGCTTCTGAAGTGTATAAAGCAAAGCATAACAAACAACTAGTTATTGCTTACAATAACATTAGTAAAATAGCTAATGAAAGCCCAAAACTTTTTGATATTCTTCAAGATAATGTTAAAAAAGAGCTAATGACAGAAATTTGCCAGTAATGAAAAACAGTACATCTATACTCTACAAAAATTATTTCAAAGACTTGAGATAAAAAAAACTATACAGGGTAAGTTTTTTTTATTGAGCTATATAGTATATATTTGAAAGTATGTTGATTAATTTAATTATCAATCTAGATCAAGTTGTGATGGGCAAAGACATTGTATGTGAATTACATGGAATCAATTTTGTAATACAATGTAAAACCTGGTAAAAGCAAAATATTGGTAAGTTAATCAGTATCAATAAAAATGTTATTAATATTATTATAATATTAATTAGATTTTCAATTTCTAGAGTGTAAAGAAATATTCAAATTAGAAACAGTAATCAAAAGGAAAGGTTATGCTTTTGGCATACTAGTTCAAATTATTAAAAATCTTTCATTATAATATAATAATTAAAAAAATATTATTGATTTGTTTACTATTACAAAAAATTGAATTTTATATATGCATATATATATAGTAACTTTATACTAGTACATATTTAAACAATTAATTTCTAATATTATATTTTTTTAATTAATATATATACAAAATTTATAAATTTTTTATTAGATTGTTAGTATAGATTCTATTTATTATAGCATATTATTATTTTTATATAAAAATTGTTTACAAAAAAAATTTAAAGTTTTTTTCTTTTTTTAAAAAACAAACTATAATGTATTAAAGTTTTTTAATATTATTTTTTATAAGTAAAGTTAATTAGCTTAGTATAATATTATTACCTATCCCTTAAACTGTAAACAAATTCAGACAAATTTGCCTAGAAAATTGCTATAAATATACTTGTGATCTACTTTTTTAAAACTTAAAATATTTAATTAAAATTTTTTAATAATATTTGAAAATAAGGATTATATTATAGTGGTATTTAATTTTATATTATAAGAAAAAAGTTTAAGTTGCTTATAACTAAAAATAAACAAATTTAGAAAAAAATTTTTAGACAAAAAAATTATTTACTAATTCTTGGTGAACTCTATAAATATTAGCTTTAGCCTCTTGTTTTAATACAATATTGTAATTTATAAAAAGGATTACAACTTTTATTATTGCAACTTTTGTAATTTACTTGTAAAAATTAAGATTTGTATTAGAAGTAAAATTTTTTATAGACAATAACATATAAAATTTAAGAAAATCTAAAAAAAATTTTATAGTAAAAATTTTAAAATAAAAACTTTAAACTTTATAGCTTTAAAGTTTATTAATCATTTTAAAAAATTTTTATAATAAAGTTTATAAATATATTTTAAAGAAAATATTCTATAACTAAAGTATACCCTATATATACTTAATTACCAATCCAAATAAGATTGGTACTATTTTTATATTTGGAATTAGAGCAAAACAAATATGTAAACAATATATTACCAAATCTAAATCTGGCCTATATATATAAATTCTTATATGTTTTAAAGATTTTTAAAAATATTTATACTTATATCTTTTTATTTACTAGTCCAATTTGATAATTTTTAACAATAGGACTGTAAGAACCTGCTTTACAACTTTATTTAGAGCCAAAAATAATATTTACTTAGTATAAAAAAACTTTTTATAAGGATCAACATTAGATTTACTAACATATTGTTTACTTATTTGTTTATTTTTAATTTTAAATATAGAATATAGCTATAGCACCAATTTTATTCAGATTGGCAATTAATAAAGTTTTATTTTATTTAAAAAATTATAAATATTTCTAAAAAAAATCTAGGCAAATTTGCCTGAATTATAGTTTAAGAAATAAAATTTTAATAAAATTTTTAAAAATTTATTAAAAAAGAATTTTTATTTGTACACTAGTATATATAGGTATATATAAGAATTTAAAAATTTGCTTATAAAATGCTTTTCAGATTTTAACAAAAAATATTGCTTGCAAAATTTTAATAATAACTAGAACTCTTATTAATTTTAAAGCTCTAATTTTAATTGGATTTAATTTTTTGATCTATAATTTATAAATTACATTTGCAAATTAAATTAATTAATATCTATATATATACTAGTATATGGTATCCATAAATAACATTATACAAGAGAGAGTTTAGACAAATCATAACTTTTTCTGATAAGTAGGAGGGGTCAAAAAATATAACGTGATTTTTTTAAAAAAATTTGTCTATATTCTGATCCAGTATCCAAATTGAATAATTTGGTACTATTCAATTCATCTTGGCAAGAGAAGTCGAATGGTACCAATTTTATTTTATTTGGATTACTAGATCAGGAATTATTGGCAAAATACTATTGGTTATCTTTTCTTATAAAATTACTATATAATTAATAGTTTTTTGTGAATATCTTGCAATCTAGTGATCCAAACGACAATGATATGATTTTGTATTATTGGATTTATCTTACCGAAATGATCGAATGGTACCTAAATCATCTAAATTGGATTACTGTATCACAAGATATTCAAGTTTTGTAAAATTATATATATAAACATACAGATTTTAAAAAACTTTTTATATAGTCTTGGGTCAAGAGCTACTATGTAGGAGTATATTATATTATTTATGGATGCCCCCTATATAATAAGAAATTCTTTTATTAAAATTAAAATTAAGTTAGAGTTAATATTGATCAAATTAGAGTATTAATAAAATTGTTCAAAAAAACTGTTTATTAGAGAACTAAATATGGGTTTCTATATAGATTTTGAATTATAAGCAATATTTGGCAAAATAAATATTTGGTTTAAATTTTTTTAATTATGTTATATTATAGTTAATTTTAAAATCTAATTTGTTTATACCAAAATTAGTTATATATAAAACAAATAACTTTATTCTTTCTAAAATTGTCTAAATTCTAAATTTTATTTTTTATAAATACAATAATAAAGATAATTGTTTTATCAAAATTACTATATACCACCACTGGTGATTATTGTTAGTGATTAACAATAAAGTATAACATATAAATCAAAAAGATTTTTGCCAAAATAAAAATTTGATAAGATTAGAGTTAGAGTTAAGAACTAAGATAGGGCAAGAGTATAATTTATATGAGAAATTTTTGTTAGAGCCTCAAAGGTGATTTTATAGACAAAATTTAAAGATACAAGAATACACTAGTAATGATTACTAGTGATAATAAATAGCAAATTTCTTGTTTTATATATATTAATAAAGTATTGCTAATCTTACCAGGCTGTGAAATTCATAGCCCTGCATCTGCCAATCAAAATTGATGATCTGCAAATTTTTTGTGTAACAAAACCAAAGTTTTTTTATGAAAAATCAAAAAATTACTTATAATGCAAAATTTAGGTTATGAAACTACTATTTTTATACAAAAAAATTCCTTGCTAAATTTTACTATGATATAAAGGTTGCTATTTTTATAACCCTAACATTAACCCTAATCCTAACTTAAATAGAAACTTTTTTGAAATGGGGGTGTGAATTTCACATCCTGTGAATTGAAGTAATTTTCATATAAATATTCTAATTTATATTAAATCTTATAATATAAAATTTTAAATAAAAAATCAAGCTTTTCTTATTTTTTAAAAAACAATTTCTATTTGAACACTAGGTATATTAATATTTAGTTATACAAACAAATATAAAAGCCAATTAAAATATTTAATTAAATGCACTCTGTAGATCATATACAGATTATTTTTTGTATAACAAAAAAAGTAAAAAACAAAAAATTAATAATATCTTAAAATTTTGTCTATAAAAGTATCTTTGGGTTAAAATATAGTATAACATTGTATTACATAATATATACAAACATATACTCAAGACACAATTTCACTTTAAAAAAATTATCTTTGGGCTTTAATAAAAAAAATTAAATTTTTTTTAAAAGATTAAAATTTTTAAAAAATTTATTACTTAACAAATTGTTTATAAAAGAATAATAAAAAAATATATCAAAAGATAGCCAAAATCTATATTATTTAATATAAAAAAATTATAAATGAATTATTAAAATTAGAAAATTTTATATATAGACAATATTAATTTTTGGCTTTTTTCTGCTAGAATAAACAAGATGAACAATAATTAACAATTAATTGTTACATATAAATTAAAAAGTTTTTTGCCAAAATAAAAATTAAAATTAATCTTAGGGCGATAGCATAATGGTTATGTTATGCTCTGAAGTTTCAAATCACAAGGTTGCTAGTTCAAATCCAAGTAGTAGCGATTTGTAGAAATAGCTAGCCAGGCTAGGCTAATTAAAAAACTGAAACACTGCAGAATACAGGAACCCAGGATATCTATGGACAATTAATTCCTAGAATGGGCAGTGATTTACAATCAAGGTCTACAGCAATAAGGGCTGTGCAGGACCCCAAACAATACATATAGAGGTTACATTAGCTTTAATATAAACTTTTTAAAATTTTTATCCACTTTTTATTAGAGCTAATTAACCATATTTTACATATAAGCTTTAATATTTAATAAATTTTAACCAAATATTAAATATAACAATACTTTTTTTTAAAAAATTTTTTCAAAAAAAATTTTTTTTAAAAAAAAATTTTTCTTAAAAAAAAATTTTTCTTAAATAAAATTTTTCTCAAAAAAAAAGTTCTCAAAAAAAAATTTTTCTCAAAAAAAAATTT